>JARLTB010000131.1:8397500-8457500 GCA_030141615.1 Unio pictorum | reverse complement strand
TGAATTTGTCAAAGTTTAAATTACATTGGATCGAAGTCATTACTATGTTTGAATTAGCATTGATTGACATTGAGTTTGAAACTACTTCGCAACGCAATTTTGATTTATTGTTATTTAAGAAAAGGTAAGCAGAAAGCTCCTATGACGTTGTAAATCGACATCAAACTAATTTCTGCGTACCACGTCATAGCCTAAGTTAATATTGTGACGTATGGTTTCTTAGCTTTGAGTATTTTTTATTAAAAAAATCTAATTCTAGAAATTTTTGTATTTATTTATTTACTTTTAGAAACCTAAGTACAACTGTGTCAAAATTTTGTAATGACATATCTCAATTTCAGTAGGCCATTTCCAATTTTATCGTTTAAAAAAATGTTACAGTTGACTGTCTGCAATCTCCAAAATCGTGACTTTAGGAGGAATAAAACGGAATATAAAAAGTGTTTTAGCGGTAAATATTGAAAGCAAAATTGAAAACAGACCATTAAATTTCATTCGTCCACGAAATTTTATTAGTGTTGCGACATGTCTAACAATGACGTCTATCTTTGTTGTAAGCTATATTCATTTGAAAATAGCTGAAACACATGATTGGTAAAAACAAACATGGAATACACCGCTTAAACTTGGTGGCTAGGCAAATGTTGTCTTTAGGTCCTTGGAAATATTAGGGCCTAAAGGATCGCAAATCAAACGTACACCATGCGTTTGATATGTTATTATTTCAATACCCATTTTTTGTTATCTAATTAGAGTATTTTAGAATTGTCGGATGGCAAAGGTTTGTAGAAACTAACAGTGTAAAGGAAGTTTCGAAACATTTCTTGGTGGCTCAAAACCCATATGTCTTCCGAAAATGTATCATTTGTGTTTAAATAGTTTGACTTCTTAAGAGGTTGATTCACATTGACATACTTATGAAGACATTGGTTCGGCCTTTGTGACGTTTGTAGGATGTTTATAGACTGAATAATATCAACGTGTCTAACTACCTTAAAGACACGTTACGTTTGTTATATTCGCCAAGTAAAATTTCAAATTTATTACTGATGCTTGTTTTAGCAGACCAAAATCGAATGCGTCTGATATCCTGTTATTTGTCTAAGTTTACTGATTTTCAGCGTAAATCAGTTAAATCCTGACACCTTTTGCAGAGACCAGTCTAAGAGAAGGAAAAGAACAAGTCAGCAAATAATGACAAAGCTGAAATAATAACAGACAATTCGTACAATCGGATTTGTCGTCTGCGACATTGACAGTTTGGTAACTAATTATATATGTTGCTCGGAGCATACATTCTAAGGAACTTTAGTCCATGGCAGACACAAAATCAAAAACATTTGCATAGAATAAATGCAATTAATAACCGTAAATAAACAAAATATAAACGAAGAATAAATCGTAAGCGAATAAAGAGAAAACGGCGTCAAACGAACGAAGAACAAACGATGAATGGTATATGACCAGCGCTGCTCACCGCAAGCAACAAAAGTGAACCAAAAACAATAAAATGTATATAATAAACAATGAACGATACATTATTAAACATTATTATCAACTGAATGTTTTGTCTCTTATACAGTCTCCTTGAAACGTTTGCAAATGGATTTCAGACGCATTGTTAAACTGCATGAACAATGCGCATGTCTTAACAAGAAAAACGGCGAAACCACGAGATGGTGAACAGCAAAGCATAAAATAGTTGATTTAAACTTCAATGGAAAAGAAATAACGTGGCTTACATACGAATTATATAATAAAATACCAATTCGTTGAAGGCTTGTCTAGAAAACGTAGAGCAATGTTAAATCGTAGAGAGATTACCAAAACCATTGTGGTGTAAACACCAGATACAAAGCACGCTCAAAGTTTGACTTTGTGTGGGAATCTTCTGTATGATTTATAAAAGGCGTTTTGAAATACCATATGCATTTAGGATTTTCTTCATGATAAGAGGATGAAAGAAGCATTTGATTTAATATGTAGTCTACAGATTAACGATTACGAACCGTCTCAGATATTAACTTCACAAAAATTAAGATAATGTTTCTCTGCGAGTCATCTAACGCTATCTAACAATTATCATTTAGACCCGTCTTCAGAGCCGTAGTCGGTGTGCTTAGAAGTATGATCTAAGCCCATAACAATACAGTGTCAATTGGAAGTAGGGAAGAAACGGTGTCAGATTTTTTGTATAACTGTTGCAGCTACGCAAGTCCGCTTATTTTTGGCGGGGGTGGGGTTTTGGAGGGCGAAGCTCAATATGTAAAGAATATTTTATTTTGAATTAAACAATAAATCTAGCTGTGATGTAATCCTCATGCAAGTCTTGTAGTTTCTCTAAGACTGGGAAATTGTTGAATATTTGCCTAAATGTAACATTATGCTAATTGATATCTGGATCACGCTTTCTAAATTTAGTGATTAAAAGTATGCCTTGCTTATTAGTGGAAATGTACCTCTTGTGTTGTTAGCTCTTATCCCGTCCGATTCCAGCAGCGTTATCTCCCTTAAGTATTGTGGTGTACATTAGCAGATCCTCGTCAATTTGACAATTTTAGAGAGCTCTTTAAACAAAAGCGTGAGCAGTTCCTGAATTAAAAATATTACTTGCCTTACTAAATGTCAACATTGGTGATCTATGAAAAGCAATCCCCATTTGGTGTCGTGATACCTACCAGGTCACAATTCAAATATGGAGTAGGACATGAACAGAAAAAAAATGCAAATGGGTTCTGATTCTTACAAAATCAATGTAATTCTCTTATCAGACTAAGAAAATTCTGTTTGACATCGTTCGTGTACTGTACCAGCTCAATGGTATATGTCTCCATCTTGTTGTCAAGACCATATGTCATGACAGATAAAACATATGCACAACTTTAAATGTAATTTATGAACAAAAGCAAAATGGTAATCGGAAAACCAATCATCCTCTCTGGCATGGTCACTAATAAAGCGCTATCAGCACACGCATGTGCGGATTTTATTGACAGCATCAGAATATTGGAACAGGATACGTTCTCGTTTACAACAAGAGCAGTCTTTGGAAGTAATGACGGTGAAAACAATCCATAAGTATATATCAATTTCCTGTTATCGTTTTTGTGTTACTTGTAAGGACTCTAATCAGACTCTAAATGACAAATCCCATCTCCGATATGATAAGTTTGGTTTAGATGTCACAAACTTTTGGGTTCCTTTTGTAAATAATAAATTGGCCTGATTACTGGTCCTGATACCTCGAGGCATTGTCAATTGATTAACTTGCCTAATAAAGAAAGAAAATAATAAAAGTTTGCCTATTCTGCAACCAGGCAAAAGATGAGAAAGAAGTGTAAACATCAACGCTTAAATGAAACATAGTAGATTAGTATTTCACAAAAGATATAATGAAAATATAAAAGTTTCAAAATGTTAAATGTTATATATATATATATATATATATATATATATATATATATATATATATATATATATATATATATATATATATATATATATATATATATATACACATACATACATACATATATGACAAAAATATGAGTATGCAACGAAGACAAAATTTTAGATGATATAATGGCTGTCGTCAGTCTCCAAATCGTGACTTTTGGAGAAATAAAACGGAATATAAAATTTTTTTAGCGGAAATATTGAAAGCAATAGTGAAAAAGATTCTTAATGTGTTTTAAATTTTATCATAGCGATCCAGATGTAACATAGTCGTATTCTCTTCCAAGAATGTTGCGATCATGTTATAAAAGGTACCATTATGAGATACAAATCTATTAAGGAGAATCTCTATCGTAAATCGATTAGTTCGAATAAACCCATCGAGAGTGTATAAACGAATATAAAATTAAATGCTTAAATGTTTAACGTTTTTGAAAAATTGTAAGCTTTCATCAACAAGATTAAAAATTGGCTATTTTTGTGATGTGATCATTGAAAGTGTTATTTTATAACAAAAATCGGTGTTCTTAGTGTTTATTTTGTTAATGTTGCACTGTTATCACTACAATTTATCAGGCAAAACAAGTTATGATATCCGGCATCATCTAGGTCACTGTTTCCTAAATTCATTGAATTTGAACAACTTATCTAACCTTTCAATACACTAGATGTTTGTAGATAGATGCCACTGTCTACACGTTTATAAGCGTTACACTCAATAAGAGCTACGGTGGAAAACTTTCAGTAATGTCTCGGTTTAAATTGTTAAATAATGCAAACTTTTCGACAAGATAACAATAGAAGGATACTGGCTTAAGAAAGGTTTGAAAACCATAATTGTATACATCTCTTTGGTAATAACAACTCTGTCATAGAGAGGTTTTAAATGGCGAGATGACCATGCATTGTAATGTATTAATCGTGACCTCCCTTCTATCAGCAATCCTAGAAACAAAAATGTATAAAACAAAATGTACGATTTTGAGCGTACTTGATCTGGAAACAGAAATGTTCTTCAATTTCGTTACGAATTTAGATAGCTTGCCTATTTCCATTTACTCTAGATTTTGAGCTGGAAGATAAACGGTGATATATATATATATATATATATATATATATATATATATATATATATATATATATATATATATATGCACACACACGGAGAGAGAGAGAGAGAGAGAGAGAGAGAGAGAGAGAGAGAGAGAGACTTAAAATTTTATTTTCTCCCTTCAAGTCTGAATATGAGGATTAGAAGATCGATTTCAATACAAGAAAAATTATTTTTTTTAAAAGTGCTTTCATGCAATATGAAATCGTGTGAAAACAGTAGATCATAAATTTTGTAATTTATTGCTATACAAACTCAAACATTATGGTTAAATTCCTTGACTAGGAGATATTACAATCAATTGGCGCCATGACGTCTGTATTGTCTAAAAATAGTAAGATATTTAACGATTTACTGTCACGATTTAAAAAACAAATAGGTCTTTCATCAAATAGAGTTATACAACAATGATAGTTTCTTACGCAAAAATGGCATTTGTAACAAAGTACACTCAGTTAGAAGAGAACCATACAATATTGCCCCAAACGCAAATCTCAAAGCACGTCTCATCGATATAATTTATATACCAAGAAATTGCTTGACACAATATAAATATCTTCATAATTGATGGAACGATAAATTGGAATATGGCTAATAGATTGGTCAACAATAAGTAATTTCGCACTTAATAGGAATTGTAAGAAGCTCTAACTTTCAGAAAAAAATGACCGTACGAGTTTGATCGACAAGATCTTGTGTCTTGCCGTCATTTGATTTTGACAAAAAGAGTAAACAACACATACAAATTTAATGTACTGTTTAACGCGTGTTAAATCACATGCTGCGGGTATTTAGGGTTACCTATTGGTATTGCATTAGGCATAATCACTTGCAGAGCTAATATTTTTGACTGCTAACATTCAATATGTTGAGCAAGCCATTAACGGTCAGTATCATCATTTTCAACAGCTGTAAACCTACGATATCTGACATTCTGACAATCTTGTTTAAGTCAGATCTCTGCTGTTCTACATGAAGATATCTGACAGTAACTGCTTAGGGGTCATGTTCTGCTAACCTACGTTATTACCATAATCACGAATTGTATTAACCAATCAAACGAAATCGGATATCTTCGCGTTTGTAGACTTAGCAGTGTAGATTACGAGTATGACTGTGTAGTGAACTGACTGATTCCCTTTCCGATTATAAAGCTGCATTTCCACTGGCTTAATTAAAAGGTCACCAACCCTTGAGCCTTTGGACAGCGGATATCTGATTTTAATTAAAGTGCCATTTTTGGAAACACAAGTCAGTTATAGGTAGCCTGATAAAGAGAAACAAGTATCAAAGTGGCAATCATTAAAAAACATGCTATTCAGACTGAACCATTTCTTGAAATTTTTAAAGGTAAGAATGAGAATATGCAAGAGACATTGCGACAAAATATTTCCAAAAGATCACACCATGTATTGCATGAATGTTGCATGCTTGACACTTTGCCGGCTCTGAACTATTCCGGAACATTTCTACAGCTTATGTTATGGTAGCTGTTTAGTAAAGGATTGAATCCAACGTAATATTCAAATTGTTTTTCATGAAAGGACATTTTAGTCATAGTCAGGAAAAGAATAACATTTATTAAAACAAGATGTAGTAAAGCAGATATATCATTGTTTAAACTCCCTTCCCCAACAGCTCAACACCAGCTCTCTTCTTCTGTTTGCAGAAGTTAAGCTTTTCTAATACGAAAATATTACTAGATTGTATTTCAGCATTACGTTATTTTGTAATAATTATTGCCATTACCAAATAAAGACATTTTGTAACAATTAAATGATTAATTTCACGATATTATGGAATTATTACCTAATATTAATCCGATATCAGAAAATTGCTTTTGGTGACAAACAATTTTATAGCATTTTAAAATCAATACCATGTACAAAAAAGCAGCATATCATGTCATAAAGCTACTGATGTTCGCGTTCTTGTACAAACGCATGATAACCCAGGCCATACCTCATAGGAGAGTGTACGTATTGTTTTATTTCAACAGGTATTTTACGAACATGGCACAAATTTCAAAATCCTACAATGTAGAAAAAGAAAAGTAGCAGAAAGTAAAAGAGGGAGCAAACGAAATGAAAAGAATAGAATACACACATTCATCAAACGACGAGAAACTTAGGCATATGTCTTGTTATCATAATTTAGATTTTTAAAATAAAGTGTGTGTGAGTGTGTGATTATGATTTTTAACGTAACTTTAACATGGTTCAGTCTTATCGCTACGATGTATCCAGTATGGCAGTTTATAGTGATGTCTAGCGTTGGGACACCATACCGCAGACATGTAGCATAATGTCCCACCCATGCAAATTATCCTGACACCAGGCCGACCAGTCCTAACACTAACCTCTTAATGCTGAGCACCTAGCGAGACAGATGTAAGTTCCATTTTTGTAAGTCTCTGGTATGACTCGGCCGGGATATGATCCCACGACCTCCCGTTACGCTCTAACCACTAGGACACTGGAGCGCTTTAAAATAAATACAGCAATGAATAATACATGTAACAAGCAAAATGTGGAACATGGAGGGTAGGGATGGGGTAAGGATTGTGAAGAATCCATCATACAATCTGAGGGTTGCATTCATCCTGAGACATAATGGGTAGAGCGTCCGCTTCGGATGCGGATGGTCCCGGGTTTCTAATCTCGGCAGAATCGTACCAAAGACTTATACAAATGGTACTAGCAGCTGCCTCGATTGGCGCTCAGCATTAAGACATTAGTGCTTGGAATGGTCGGCCTCGTGTCAGGATGTGACTGGGTGGGACCTGACGGTACATGCTTGCGACATGATGTTCCAGCGCTAGACATCACTATAAACTGCAAAACTGAAGACATCGTAGTGTTTTGACTAAATATTGCTAAAGCTAGGTTAAAAATCCAAATTACACACACACACACACACACACACACACACACACACACACATACACACACACACACACACACACACACACATCAACAATTACATTAAGTGTTGGCATCGCGTTCCACGCCATCTTGACAATATTATATAGAGAGTCACCAAGTCTGATAGCTGCGTTCATCTTGATTAGTTTTACTCATATCTAGAAAAGTAGATCACAGTGACCCAGTTTTCAAGATCTTGTCGTTACATTAAACATTTGTTCTACATCTTGTTCTCTCTCTGGCTTGGAAGCCTCGATGTGAAAGGCACTTACGTCCTATTCCTCAGCATGACGAACCAACCTCCAAAAAGGTCAAAACACAAAAAGACAACCAGTCAATATATTTGTCTTAAATTGTTAGTTCCGACTATATTACAAAAAGTAGTCCAAACAGTATTAGCAATATTAGTCCTAAGTGTAAAAATATTACCTAGCCCCAAACCCGAACCTACAAAAAAGATTATAAAAATACAGCGTTCCATGTAGTAGGAAACTAGTAAAAATAATACCTTCAACTAGTTTGAAAAATTATGGTCTGTGAGTATAATAATAAATCTACGAATTAATTCAATACCATGTGACCGAGAGCTAGTGATTAGCTTACAGGTTTATACGTCTAATTGGCATGCTTGATTTATGTATCATTTGCAACCTCGGTATACTTTAACGGGTACAGCTCTTAGAAGGAATTAGTCGGTTTCCTTCGGTATACTTTAACGGGTACAGATCTTAGAAGGAATTAGTCGGTTTTTATCGGTATGCTTTAACTGATATGGCTCTTTAAAGGGATTATTCAGTTTTCGGCGATATGCTTTAACGCATACATATTTTTGAATTGATCACTCTGTTTTGTTGAGTATGCCGCCTACACGGTACAGCTCTTTCATGGTAGTACTCGGTTTTCTTTTGTGTACTTGAATGGATACAGCACTTTGAAGCGATTGTTTACTTGCTGTTTATCACCAGAAAAGTATATACCATTATGTAACTAGCAACGTAATTATGCTTCATAAATGAGGTACTGGAATTCAAAATGCAAAAATGGCAGTGTTTAAAACGTTAATTATGCACTAAAACAACAGAAATCAATGCTATCACCGGTCACGATTATGTTTGAGTTCCTTTCCTAACATGTGGGGCATAGTAATCACAAATGTCAAAAATTCTAAACGTTATTGGTGTTATATTTTGGAAATTGCAATATTTCTCTTTACAATATAAGGGAGCTAAATCTTGCAGAAAACATTATTTCATGGACATAACCATCAAAGTATCCTCTCCTACAATACAAACAAGTATAATTTTTATATACTTCCAAACGGTAACACCATGGATCCCATTTTTCAGTACATCGGACGACCTGAACAGTATGATATCAGACAGACGGACAGAATGAGTAAAAGTGTATAATTTGGCTTCCACATATCCATTCAACTGAAACCATGCTTACAATAAATCGAACATAGTTCTTCTTTGCAGTGGTTAAAAGTTAGAAAACGAAACAGATTATAAGAACCATAATTCATGCGTGGTTATTCTGCTTATCTGATCTTTATGAACAATTCATGCACTCAGGCTACAGTATTATCCTTATACTTTCTTGTTATATTCACAAAAACAGAAGCAAAAAAATACAATATACCTGAGAAAGATAGCTCCACACATTTTTTCATCCAGTCTTCCAAGAATGATGAACGTACGTGTGATTCCGATGAAATTTTTAACTATTTTTACATTTGTTTGTTACTGAATTACATATTACACTGATTTGATAAATGTCATTCATTTTGATGTTTGAGTTAAACGTGACACACTCACACAAGCATATTCTATATATGAGATAATCTTTGCTAAATAGATTTCAACAATTTTCCTTTGAAACATGTATCAGTAATCCATGACGATCAGCAGTATGATTTTCATGTTTGATCGAACGTGTGTATGTATGTATGTATGTATGTATGTATGTATGTATGTATGTATGTATGTATGTATGTATGTATGTATGTATGTATGTATGTATGTATGCCGATAATTGTCAAGAGTTTGTTTTCCAGCCAGCACTTGCTTTTAGGAAAGGATTTTGACCCTTTTTAACCTCTCTGACAACACGAGCATTTTTCTTCACGCTCTGTTGAATGGTGTTTTGCTTAGAAGGAATTGTTAAAGAAGAAGACCTCGTCCTTGACCTGCTAAGTTTGATCTCACTCGCGGAATATTGCGACGCAGACGACGAATTTGTTTCCGCGGAATGTGTGCTCTTGTGTGTACTTGCTTCCACCTCTTGTTTGAGGCTGGCACCATGATGAACAATGGCGTCATTGGGACTAAGGGAACCAATGTCAGCATCGTATCCATTTTCAATAATAATTTCTGATATATCATCCGAAATGTTTGTTTGATCACCATCAGGAATGAATGAATCCCACGTGCTTTGTCTAGATTCTCCTTGATCACTGACGAAGGAATCTGCACTCCCGAGATATGTACTCATGACATTACGCATGCGCTCTGTATTTGTTTTAAGTAACGCCATGTTCTTTTCTATTCTTCGCTTTTCTTCCTTCTTTGCCTCGATGATAAATTGGAGTTCATGAATTTTATCCTTCATATCAGCGACAAAATAAATAAAACTTGGGCGGACTTCCATTTCAACCAAATAGTCTTCTTGCACTATTGATTTCTGGAATTCCATTAGTTTTAAATGATTATAAGTACGTGTTACCTCTTCATCCATCCGTTTCAGCTCTTTATACATTTGTGCATATTCTTCACTCTCTCTTGTAAATACTTGTATCTGTTTGATAACATTACTCTTGCCTTCTTTCGCCTTTAAGTATTGATCCCCCGCGTCTGAGACCAGAGAATCCATTCTTTGAAATATCGAGGTCACTTCGTCAAAGCGATTTTCTCTTTCATGCAGGCCCTCTATTTCTGTTGTGTATTCCTGCATTTGTTGTTCATCCTTACTTATAGATATATCCATATCACTAAGTTGGTGTTTAAGTTCCATAATCTGACGAATGAACTCTTTCGAAGTTGCTCTTTGCTGTTCCTCTTCAGTTGGTGGAGTCACCTGAGTCGTCTCTTTCTCCGCCGGTTGACGTGTTTTAGTTTTCGTAGGAATATCTTTTCTCACAGCGTTTGCTATATTCATCCATTGTTTGGCAAGATCTATTGACTTGTAGCACTTAGCAAATATATCAGGTACAAGACGAAGAATTGGTTCAAACTGGGAATAATCAACAAACTGTAGCAATTCGTGATAACTATCAGGATCGAAGTCATTTAGATTTAAATCGCCATCTTTCAGTAAACCGTCCCATTTCTTGCATATTTCCATTAGGTCACTCTTAACGTTTTCAAACTTTTTTGCAGTGGAGTTTCCACTGGTCTGAGCTTTGACCGATCCTTTTCTCTTTTTCGCTGATCCATGCAATGTCACCTGTTTTATATCATTTTCCTCTGCTTTGTCACGTGATTTTGTTTTTACTTTAGGTTCACTTTCATTATCTGCATTCGGGTCATAATAATATCTCTGCAAAGTATACATGAGCTCATCGTCAAAATATTTCTTTAAATCTTTCAGATAGAAGAAATCGTTAAAGAAAGTTTCGAAATATCTGACAGCCTGATCTTCCTCAATTCTTAGGCCGCTAGTTTTCCCTTTGTCTTTCAGAGAAGTTACTATGCCTTTTAGCTGGTCCAAAGACTTAAATTTCATTCCCAGTCTATTCTCATCCTTTAGGCTTTCCGACTTTTTGCTCTCTTCTGTAAGAGCCCAATAAGTCACGATCCGAAGCATTGCATACAGCCTCTCTTTAGAAAAGCGGGACATCGTGTGTTGCAGAAGACGATCGAATGCCGCCATCTTACCGAGGAAGCCATCTCTTTCGTCACTTACCGCGTCTTCTTGATCACGCGTCTGGGTCTGCAAGAAAAAATGGGCTTAATTATTATTCATACCGTCTTTAAACATTGTTAAAGCTACGTTAAAATTCTACATTATTATTATTATTATTATTATTATTATTATTATTATTATTATTATTATTATTATTATTATTATTATTATTATTTCTGTCAATAGTATCTCTGCATGAGGTTGTTGTACAATATTACGGGCAAATATTTCATTTGGAAATAAATCTGGACATTATTAGATCTTATCCCTGCAACTGGGCATTTGTCTTTCAAGAGGAATGAAGGTAATACATGTATACATTTATGCTTCATTGAACAGGTTTTAGGACCTTAAATTTTACATCTAAATACTCTACACAATATTTAGTATAAACATCCGTATATGTTAGAAAACATTAATTCTTTGTTTAAAAGTTTAATATGATATAATTATATGCCATAGCTTGACAACGCTGATAATTATATGTTTAAAGTTGGAACTACATCATAGATCGGTGCATGTATTAGTCAGTTGGCCATATATATATATATATATATATATATATATATATATATATATATATATATATATATATATATATATATATATATATATATATTATTTATTTATTTATTTATTTAAGTGAGCATTCATTGGTCATTAACCTTAGATCATAACTTGGAAAGAACAGCGCTCCCAACTAACACCAACTGTTTACATTTTCAGACATGCATGGACCAAGTACACGAATATATCTATTCCATTGCTGCTTGATAGGTGATGAACTGGGGGAGATTTCTGAATATAGACGGCAACGAGATTCTATCATTTTAATCTTTTGCATATTTCAGTTTGTCGAAGAGTCAAGGACAATGCTCACAGAAAATATTGCTTTAAGCCAAAAGAACATTTACAAGAGTAAAAAGAAACTTTAGAATTTTTGGAAAGATAATACATAACCTACGACATTCCGTATCAAATACCAACTTAAAAGCAGTCGAAGGATATGTCTTTTGTTAGACATCCTTGTTACTTTCTGAAGATTAAATTTAGCCTTGACTGTATTAGCCGCTTGTTACGATTCTGATCGTTTTCGTTTTGGTTCTTTCACTGCATATATTTAAGTTTTTGTCATTCATTTAAAACTGTCTGAATACTATTCAATAGGGTCGGTTTTATTTTGAAATTGATTAGATCTCGGAAAATGAGACGACCGTTATTAACATTCTTAAAAACGACACGACCATTATTTACATTCTGTCAGAAGAAGATACAAACTAATAACTTTAGAAAAACATTACGCTATTGATAAACGGCGTGTATGTAGATAGAACTTAAACCATGAGTAGACGTTTTGAATACTCCGTGCATAAAACGATATCGACTGAATAAGCGACATACCTAGGTACAAAAATCATTAAAAGCTATTAAAATGGAATGATATGAATAAAGCCACTCTATCATGTAATGTAATATGGTAAAACTGGAAACGTCCTTCAAATAGTTTACAAAGTTAGCGTAGTTTGCATTGCAGCGCCAGATCCATGTATCACTTTTGACTTGCAAGACATATTACTCAATATGTTGAACAATGTTTTACGAGGGAGATCAATTAAATGATTCTTCAAACATAATACATTTTAAACAAATCTTGAATAGCATCTGGATATATCATCTATTGATTCACATCATATCAATCTTTCCATGTTTCTATCTATGTCACCCCTCAATCAGTGAACGCTAGTTTGTCATCTCGTTTGCAATATTTTGTTTGTCTGTTAGTGAATAACAGTCTTTACGTCCATCAATGATCAACGTCCTGTTTGTTCTCCAACAACCTCTATGATCTGCTCACCGCCTGTAAAAGTTATGTCTAACTACAGTGCATTACAACTCTCTCTCTCTCTCTCTCTCTCTCTCTCTCTCTCTCTCTCTCTCTCTCTCTCTCTCTGATGTTCATAAATAGTAGGTTAGAGTATACGAAATCATGATCCTTTGTCTCCACTTAAAAACGTACATCGAATTGAACATTAACTCGTAAAGGACAGAATGGTAAATACGTAAACTAAAGATCTTCGACAATTTACCACTGAATAGACAGTTTTCAAGAACAATGTTATCCATAAAATAGCATAATTGAAACTCTCTCTCTCTCTCTCTCTCTCTCTCTCTCTCTCTCTCTCTCTCTCTCTCTCTCTCTCTCTGATGTTCATAAATAGTAGGTTAGAGTATACGAAATCATGATCCTTTGTCTCCACTTAAAAACGTACATCGAATTGAACATTAACTCGTAAAGGACAGAACGGTAAATACGTAAACTAAATTGGAATTATAAAGAAAGTTTTCTCGGTGCAAGTGAAAACAATGTAGTAACTCCAAACATAGCGTGCGATACAAATGCATGGATTGAATATAGCCCTATCGAACTCTAGATGTAGTAGCTCCAAACATAGCGTGCGATACAAATACATGGATTGAATATAGCCCTATCGAACTCTAGATGTAGTATCTCCGAACATAGCGTGCGATACAAATACATGGACTGAATATAGCCCTATCGAACTCTAGATGTAGTATCTCCAAACATAGTGTGCGATACAAATACATGGATTGAATATAGCCCTATCGAACTCTAGATGTAGTATCTCCGAACATAGCGTGCGATACAAATACATGGACTGAATATAGCCCTATCGAACTCTAGATGATGTAGTATCTCCAAACATAGTGTGCGATACAAATACATGGATTGAATATAGCCCTATCGAACTCTAGATGTAGTATCTCCGAACATAGCGTGCGATACAAATACATGGACTGAATATAGCCCTATCGAACTCTAGATGTAGTATCTCCAAACATAGTGTGCGATACAAATACATGGATTGAATATAGCCCTATCGAACTCTAGATGTAGTATCTCCGAACATAGCGTGCGATACAAATACATGGACTGAATATAGCCCTATCGAACTCTAGATGATGTAGTATCTCCAAACATAGTGTGCGATACAAATACATGGATTGAATATAGCCCTATCGAACTCTAGATGTAGTATCTCCAAACATAGCGTGCGATACAAATACATGGACTGAATATAGCCCTATCGAACTCTAGATTAGTCATGTAAAATGTAATGTGAAAGGATGGATGTTGTATGCTAAACTACATGACCATTCATTTGGTTCCGGAAAGATGGCCGCCATCTCTTAACTGCTTGACGCAGGCTCTTCTGTTTTTATGCTACTTTTTATGATATATGTGCTTCTTGTCCATCATCGTCTACATTATTGTGTTTCATCATGCACTGGCTGTTCAGTTCGTATGTGTTTCTTCATCTCCTTGTTTTTGGAAACGAGAACAATTAGAATTTTTCTCAGCTGTCTTGTTCCAATGTTAAAATATCCTTTGTTTTTTAATAAACCGCCATCACGTGATCGCCAGTCAACCTGGTTACGCTATGATGGATTTAATTGCATTAAATGACCACACCTTTTCTCTTAATACTAGATTGTAATCAAGATTTAACGAACTGGGACTACATTCATCATTACTTAAATGTAAACGGAAGCGGAGAAAGAAACGTTCTTTCAAAGCTGACCGGCGTAGAACAGGAAGAAGAATTAAATTTATCTCCCTTTCACCCGTAACAGATAAACAATGTAAAAATTCGGTCTTTAATTTTGATAATCTGGTGCAAATTCATCTTAAATCGTCAACCTTTGTGTCAACTGTCCCAGGGATACCACTACGTATTACATTATTCAACGCCCAATCAGTAGGATCACCGGAAAAGCGCACAGAAATAGTTACTTTTATCAACGACCAGAATATGGACGTCTTCTTCCTGAAATAAACAAGGCTAAAACATCAAGCGATGATCCCAAGTGCGCGGCTTTAACACACACCGCTTACTCCATCAAATCATTTGCCCGCAACTCTCACGGAGGTGGAATTGCTGTCATCACAAAGAATGTGAAGGATTAAAGTCCTCACCCTCCTTGATTTGTCTGCAGCATTTGACACGATAGACTATGATATATTACTTCATCGTCTCCAGCATGTATTTAGCATTTAGATTATATCCTTACAGTGGTTCAAGTCCTACTTTGTCAACAGGACACAAATAGTATCTGCAAATGGAATACATTCCAGCCCTGTACATCTATGTTGTGGTTTTCCACAGTGGTCTGTTCTTGAACCTGTTCTCTTCATTCTACTCATCCGCACTCAAGTGTCATAGATAATCACCCAGTTTCTCACCAATTGTACGCTGATAACACCCAAATATACAAGTCTAGCCACCCAACTGAAGTTGATGCTACCATCCAAGGAGTAGAGAGGTGCATTTCTGATGTGAAATCATGGAATACATGTAACATAACATAAATCAAAGACTTTCTCATTCACATCCTTTACCTCAGACAATAAATATTAGCAAAACCAACATTAAATTCACAGTCAGTACGAAACCTAGGTGTTACTCTAGACAGTACTCTCACATTGCACCAACATGTCATGAACATATGCAAGGCTGCATATCTTGAGCTGAGATGCATCAATTCCATTCGCAAATATCTTTCAGTTGATGCCACTAAAACACTTGTGTGTTCATTAGTACTTTTAAGACTGGACTATTGTAACTCAGTTATGTCTAGTTCGTCTCAATCTGTACTCCAGAAACTTCAAAAAGATCAAAACACATCTGCTCGGATCATCTTTAGAGCACCTCGATCAGAGCACACCTCACCATTGCTCTATACCCTACACTGGCTATCCATTCGATACAGAATCAAACACAACATGTGTTCTCTGTGCTACGTTTTACTGACATACTGCAGTCCAACATACCTATCCGGCCTCACCCATGTGTATACACCAGCAAGATCATTACGCTCCTCTTCTGACAATCGTATACTCATTGTTCCCACTATGAAAATTAAGTCATATGGACAGAGTTCTTTTGCATACCAGGGCCCAGCGATGTGGAACGAATTGCCGATTGAAATTAGACACAAAGACACAGTGGTCCCTTTTAAGAGTGCTCTTAAAAATCACCTTTCTCGACTGCAGGAGCAAACTTAGAGACCTAATAATGTTTTGTATCTTATATGTCTTCAGCATGTTTTTATGTTTTCCAATTTCATGGTTTTTGTTTTTTGTTTTTCAGTAGTTTAGTCATATTATTATAGATGTTGTAAAGCGCTTATAGCTGCTAAAGATTAGACGCTATACAAAGTCCTTATTAATATTATTATTAGTAGTAGTAGTAGTAGTAGTAGTAGTAGTAGTAGTAGTAGTAGTAGTAGTAGTAGTAGTAGATGATGTAAGGCATTCTCTGATATCAAGACAGGTAATGTTAATGAACATGTTGTAAATAAATAGCATCAGGTTAATAGAGGTATAGCTAGCTCCATGACACGTACAAAAATGTTTTAAGTACGTTCCTGAAAGGTTAATACTTTGACAGAGATATATGACAGTACATTTTTGTACCACGTTGAGAATGGTTATTTGGTATTGGTAGTTAATAATGTATTATATGAATAAAGCTAATTTAAAGATTATACGATCTATATTTTACTGTTCCTTGTTAACAACAGATCATCTTCCCCACCCCTATCCCGAAAAATAACAATACAATAATACCAAGTACAAATCGGGTGTTGGGGAAACTTTATTTTATATTTTAAAAAACACAACTAAGGTAATATAACTTGAGTATACCTTGCCTAAAAATTGCAAAGATGATAGGATTCTAAACTGTTCTGTATCTGCTCTGTGCGTTAACTCCATGTCAATAAAGTACACACATGTACCAGAACAGGTAACTACATTGCATTGAGCACAAAATGAAACATTTCATAATATTTGTCGAACACTACTGCTTCAAAATGGAAGTCTTTATTAATATTAACTTAATTATAGTAAGTCTATAGACCAAGGCTAAATAGACATGACCTTTGCAAAAACATCAACCGTAACACAAAGAAGGTTAAACCAGTTAACAATTATTGGACTTTCAAGGAGAAGAAAAAATTAACCTCCTAACATATCATTTTAACAATCTTACGATAAATGGCACACGGATTTGGAAGTCTTGATAGAAATCTTCGTAAATCGATAGAAACAAAACAGCTCTAAATTTTTAATACACGCAGGCAATTAAGAGTTAGAGAAGACTGGAAATACAAAAGAGAAACTGGTTAAAGTCAACATAGATATGAAACTGTTTGAAAAAACAAAATAACTCGACAATCACGTTCCTTATTGTTAAATCTAAAGTTGGAACCGTGTTTCCTTTGTCGGTAAGAATACAAGTTTATGCTGCAAACGGTATGTTAAATCAATTTTGACTGAATCGTATTAATGATACCAAACTTATACAGGTTGAAATATTTCATGCCTACATGAACAACGTAAAGATGAAGAAAAAAGTTTGAAAGTAAAGATGTATTTTTCGACCCCGCGATGAGTTTATACTAGCATGAGTTGTTTTCATTTACAACATGCACATATTGAACATACAACTGAAACACATAAGACAAATTTGAACATTTGGAATGGAAAAGAGATTTAAAAAAAACTACTAAACGTGATAATGAGATGTAAATACAGACAAAATAGGCATTAATAAAGAACAGAGATAAACTTAAAAACCCCACGTGAGCTTGCTGGACAGTAGTTAAATAAACGAAATGATGGGATTCCACTGCAGAAGCAATGAATGAGCTGTTGAACATACGTAACGATCGATACATGGTAAATGTTTCAAGAGAATTTGGGACATCTGTTACAAATAAATTTGTCAAGAAGATTACAAATGAACAAATACCACAAACGAATTAAGCATTCAGGTGGATAGAGTTAGGAAAACGCACACAACACAATGCTAAAAATATTTTTATATTTGGTATAATGTTTTTGTATTTTAGTGCAAGCGTATGGTTTACAATTGGCAAACTCGATAGTCGTTGCAGAATTTGTATACGTTTATATCAACTCCATAATAGCTGTGACATCCATTCTATGTAGTTTTGTGCCATTATTTTCTATGTGTAAATATATTCCAATTAATATCATGTGTTCGTTAAGCCGTTTTCGCAAGGTTTTCCTAGAACTGTAAATGCGTTTGGTTGTTTTGCTGCGCTTGCATCTGCGCTATTGCTTTTTAATTTTGATCTCATCACAAATCTCCGAGTCTCACTACGTCAAAAGGGTTAATTTTAGCATGAAATGTAATCTTATCTCTTAAATATGAGATGTTAATAGGCAAAACTATGACTGCGTCAGAACTGCAAACATCTATATTATTGGCGTTTGCAAAATGTAAGTATGTATTTGAAAGCGTTCTTACAGATTATATTTCTCTATATATCATGTACCTTATATATTTCAGCATACACTAAACGTGTATCATTTATAAATTGAATACCATTTTCCTTTCCACCCTCACAAGTGAAAACCAGAATAGAAATAGTAAAGCAATACTAGTAACTCTTTCGCCATAGCTAGTAAATTATTGATGCATGCTAGGTTAACCTTAATTTGCGATAGTCAATCTTTGATCTACTCCTTCAAATCGTCAAACATAAACTTCCTGTCCAAAAGATTTATGGCTATTAGTCATGCTTATTCTAGTTTTTGGCGTTTTGTAGCAAGTTTGTTTTTTTACAGGGACGGGTTACTAGTCCCACGCCCATCCATCCTCCTTTTACATCCGGGCTTTGAACAGGCAATGGCGGAGCAGAGACCTGCTGAACCAACACGTCGACCATAAAGAGAGTTCAGACCTTCATTAACAGCTGCCTAATAAGAATTCTCCAGATCCGCTAGTCAGAGAGCGTCAGCATCTCCAACCTGTGGCAGAGAACCTCTCAGCTTCCGGTAGAAGTCGGGATAAAAAGGAGAAGGTTGGGTTGGCTTGGCCACACTTTACGAAAGCCACCAACCAGCATTAAAAGACAGGTATTGGGGTGGAACCATCAAGGCAAGCGGAGAAGCGGCCGAGACCAAGAAACACGTGGAGACGTGATCTAGCGGTGGACATCACTAAGCTGCTTCACACCTGGAGTCAGCTCGAGGGGATGGTACAGACAGAAGAAAGTCTCTGGTGAGCTTTTGTGGGTGGCCAGGCAGGGTGACGGGCACAACTGAACTGAGTATGTCTTGGAGAGAGAGAGAGAGAGAGAGAGAGAAAGAGAGAAAGAGAGAGAGAGATCATCAACATAACATGTTTATAACGAAACTCATGTCAGTTAAGAACTTTATACAAATTACAGGTTAATGTACATAAGATTGCGTTTTTTCTGTTGCTCGTCCTTTTAATTGCAGTATGTTGAACATAATTGCCAATAACATGTGAAAAGGTGTCTTGATGACAACGATATATTCTCAGTGGTGGCTGATTTACCTTAGTCGAAATGATTAACAAAGTAGTGGCTTTGCATGTTCAATCCTAGTTTTCTTTTATTAATTTCAACTTGTTTAACTCATTAGCCCAGTGAAATATTACCTCCATTTGCAATCACATTGTTAAGATCATTTTCAATTGCAGTGTAACTTAATAAGCATACTGACAGATTCAATAGCATGTTCTCCCAATAAAATAATGCCCGAGGGTGTTTGAATGTCATGTTGAATTTTTGAAGTATCAAGTATCTTTTGAAACATCATCGCATGTTGATCGTTTTATAGGCATATTATTAGAATCTATAAATTGTATGACAAAAAAATGTCGTTTCCTTGTGTCAGTAAAAGCATATGCCTTTCACAAAATAATTTTGTCAGTTTTAACCAAATACGTTTTAGAAAAAACTCAAAAGAGTAGCCTATTAATAATAATAATAATAATAATAATAATAATAATAAAAATGTATAATTTTAACGTAGCTTTAACAATGTTTAAGTCACATCATCACAATGTCTTCATTGTGGCAGTTTTTATTATTGTCTAGCATTGGGGTATCATGTCGGGCACATGTAGCATCATGCCCCACCCAGACACATTACCCATGACACTAGTCCGACCAGTCTTAACACTAACCTCTTATTGCTGTACGCCAATAGAGACAGCTGCTAGTACCATTTTAAAAAGTCCTTAGTATGACTCGGCCTGGGTTTCGAACACGTTAATTCCCGGATCCGAGACGGACGCTCTAACCTTTTCTTCTACCAGATCACTACTACTACTACTACTACTAGTACTACTACTACTACTACTACTACTACTACTACCAACAACAACAATAATAATAATAATAATAATAATAATAATAATAATAATAATAATAATAATAATAATAATAATAATGTACTGAAGCGGCTGATATGGAGGTAGTTCTAGTCATCTTCGTTATTACTGAGCTGGAATTATCGATCTCATTACAAATTATATCCATTTATACTCGGCTTGTATACCATTTCATAACCGAAATCGCCTTCACATACTTTCAGGCTAATATTGCAGTTCTAGTTTCCTGATTTTCCACACATGTTGAATAGAATAGTGACTAAACTACGACGCGAACTGCAGTGGATCTGCATGCATTAATCTTATTGCCAAAGGCTCTCTTGTTTCTGCAAATATTCATCCACAGTGACAATCACGGTTAAAATGATCATTGTGCGCAAAGGGTACGATGTAATAGACTAGCCGTGGTTATAATATGTATATATGGTAATCACATATAAAGGTTTATGTCCTTGTGTGTTTATGAGTACATATTTTAATAACCTATCAAAAAGTGGCGTTGCCTTTTGGGTTACAGAGGATTAATAAAAATCTGTATTCCACATGATTTGCTTTTATAACTGTGAAAGTTGCGACAATCGTAAATTCAAAACTAAAAGCTTCAATGCGCGAGTATCCCTGCGTGTCCCCTTTCTATGATTAACGAATATACATTACCTCAATGAATCCTTGAATATCCGTGGTCACAATCCCCGAAAACATGGCTTACTCCTTCACACTGATAACAGGAACTTCAGAGGTTCTTTACTTTCCCTCGTGTATTCATTAGCAAGCATTTAAAACTTGCTGAAGGAATATTTTGCTTATTAAAAACTGTTTAAGGTTACAAAGAATAAATCCATAGTTATTACTTATTGAACCAAGAACAAAAAAGCAAGGCTAAAACTTTCTGAGAATGTGTTTCGTGCTTTTTCATATAGTGTTCGTGGGGAGACGGTCTCAACTTAAATATGTAGCCGTTAAAAAGGTAATTCATTGCTAATTTGCAGTACACAGCCAGTAAACGTTACTAAATTGACACTAACGCATTTCATTCTTTAATTATTAGTATCCCTTTAGAAATGTCATGAAAATATCGGAAGAAAAGAGAACGGTAACAAAAACAGGCTGACTGGTCAATGACGTTTATACGTAAACCAATCATCTGAAAGAATCCCATATAAATGTCACGACGGGTCTTCCATTAATATAAAATGCTCAAAGTTCAAGATCCTGGTTTGGTAACAATAGAATGCAACAACATGCTCTTCAAGTGCTATCTTGTAATATAAATAACTTATCCATAATGTGTGTTTTTCATCCGCATTATTTTGAATGTGGTCCGGATCATATACGATTATCTGATCGAATGGGGCGTCAATGTATGTACATGTTTCTTTGTCAAAATTAAAATGATAAATTAGAGGGTCAACATTTTGTTACAGTAAATTCATTTCCTGTGACGTTCAACAGCATAACTACGTCAAATGATGTTCAAGAGGATTAGAAAATCAGCGAACGTGTAATGTTAGGAACAATCGTGTTATTGTTTCAGAAACTGAAGCTAATAGATTTATGGCCTGACCCACATCATTGCGGTGAGATTTCCATTAAAGTGTACTCGAATGTCCGTAGAACGTTTTAGCCTATACAGTTCAAATCCATATATCATGAATAGCGGCTTCTAAATCCATCCAGATTCCGATTACCAAAGGCTATCACTAACATTATACGTTTGGTTTCCTCCGTCACGCAACGAATTCCTCAGCAAATTCTGCAGATAATATTAATATTACGCCGTATTGTCCGTAAGCATCTAGCTAATTCCTCGTACAAATACGTCAACATATGACATACTTATTATACAAATTTCAGCTTGAAAAACGACACATTCACCTGCCTCTGTGGTTGAATTTAAGAATCAACTGAACTTTGGGGAATATTTGGTAAGGAGACACAGAACTCGTCTAATCCTGATTATCTTGCTCCTGAAACTGGTTTACTACCAATTTTTCGAATCTATGGAACTTTTTGTTGAGTACTCAATGCTTAGGTTATAGACGTTTCCGTACGCAGGTACGTAAATTAGGTGTATATAACTTATACATTGCGTGTTTGCAAATTTCCTTCTATTCATCGTGCATTCGATAAGATATGCTTGTTAGTACCAGAGGCCAAATTATCGCCGGAAAACAAACCTACCTGAGCGTTTACGTGTAATTAATACAAGTACAAACTGAAGGATTATTGACAATATTTATTCAAGCGATTTGCAATCTTGCAATATTTAACCAACACAAGGAAACTTTTATTTACCATCAGCCCGCCATAAGTCAACAAGTGATATGATAGGAAAAAGTATAAATCGCGGCATAGATAGGAAAACGGGTACACGGTGTAGACAAAACAGCTTTTGATAACAGCGGGGTGCTGTACTGTACGCCTTGTTAAATATTAGTTCTACAGTGCTTAACGCGCCTTAGCATTTTTATTTGTATAGTCAATAACGTGGATTGTCGACAGGAACATTCTGAGATACTTGAAGCGTGTTATTTGACCTCGACTGTTTAACTGAATGTGATCCACTGTATCCAAATAAGTATCTTGGTGTACTGGAGTTGATCGCTATTGTAGACTTATATAATCCCCATTCTGTCTGTTCCATTAATTAGTCCAGCGTGAAAATGTCTCACAAAGATATAGAGTACAGATAAATAAATGTGACCAGCATGGATCACAAGTGCCTGTCGAGATTTATATGAACCTCTTTGTAGATAATAAACAAAGCTATGATACACACACACACACACACACACACACACACACACACACACACACACATATATATATATATATATATATATATATATATATATATATATATATATATATATATATATACATATATATATACTGCTTGAGAGTATAAATTTCAAAACTTCAAAAATAAAGTTAAATATATTAACACTGATAAATTATCTTCCTGATGTTAAGACCTTGGACGCACCGTCAATAATGTACAATTTAATATGAATACAAAACACTAATTTGAATATATATAATCTAGGATGTAGAGAAGTTAACCTTATGTCTTAAAAAGCAAACACACACGTAATACCATTACTTAATTTTAAATATGAATTTGAAACTTAATTTCAAAATAAAACACAAAGAATATCACTCTCTCTCTCTCTCTCATATATATATATATATATATATATATATATATATATATATATATATATATATATATATATATATATATATATAGAGAGAGAGAGAGAGAGAGAGAGAGAGAGAGAGAGAGAGAGAGAGAGACAGTTCAAATATTTTGGATGGTGTATCCAATAAAGAAGTTTTGTTACGCAGAATAATGTTGAGCTGGAGCTCATTTGGAATGACAACCATTTGTCTCTTAATTGGGTCTTACTTCGAACGAGGTTAGCTTCGTATACATCTCGATATTTCTTTCTGTCTACCTGTTTGTCACTGCGTATTTATTACTTCTGGATTAAGATTAATTTGTCTTTTACTTGTATTATCTACTTTAGCTTGTAAGTTCTTT
This sequence comes from Unio pictorum, assembly GCA_030141615.1. Classification (NCBI taxonomy): domain Eukaryota; kingdom Metazoa; phylum Mollusca; class Bivalvia; order Unionida; family Unionidae; genus Unio; species Unio pictorum. The sequence continues at coordinate 8,433,308 of JARLTB010000131.1, read as the reverse complement.
AAAGATGTATACGTCCCCTAATACCCAAACGTATGTACAATATAGTAAAGAACTATTTAATTTATTTCACAATCATCTTGGAAAGAATGTGATATACTTCAATATAAATTTTAGTACGGACGTGATACTGGTGTTAGCATGTTTGTATAGATCACTTAAATGTACAATTACAGCCCTATTATACATCTTAAAAACAATGATGCTGTTGGCACCATTCCAAAAGATTGCAGTCTATTCTGGTGTGAATCTCTGATCAGAATTAGATTTACAATGCACTGAAATATACTATTATTCTAACTATAAAGAATGATATTTTGAATACAAAACTAGCTAAGTAACTGAATGGTGTTATACGCTATCAATTACAATGTGTAACACGTTAGAGATTTAATAGATGATAATTTAGGTAACTTCAGTAGAGTAGTAACTGATGTAAAATATAGCTGGGTTATTTTAAATTGGCTCATTAAAACAAATAGTCACATAACTTTTCACTCTCACCACTGATCAAAATACATTCATTGTCTGATATTAATTTTCACCGGTTATTTTAACGTATTAATTACAGAATTTAGTTCCCCATGCTGTTGAAACCAGAATATATATTTCAATCGTCCAGGTAATTACATTTTGAAACAATACATCATGAAAGCTCTCGCCAAAAAAAAAAAAACAATAATATAGATCATATAATTGGTCTTCGTTGATTTTTACTTTCTACCGCACAGTTCTACTGCTGTATGTATCACTATGTGACAGGTATCACCTGCACACCGTACAATGTTGTATCAAATTGCCCTTTACCGGAGGTTTACAGCCCACATAAAAACCAACACAATCGATTTAAATCGAACCTCTTGTGTATGGCAACAAAAAGTTGCCAAGTGCATATAAGCCAAGCATTTAGTATATAAATGTTTATCTTAGATTTAAGATACAACCTCATGTATGTTGTATTGACTTGGTTTATGTTAAGTCACTATGAACAAGTGCTGCGAGAATAAAGTATATATTTTCTTATGTATACATAACGTATGATTCGAGTCATACTTAATTAATATGTCTAAAGAACAGTCTGTAAAACAGTCTCCACATTTCCTGATGATCTGCTGTTTAACACCGCTATATTAAAAGATTTATGATAAGGTAATTTTTTTTTATCCCAATGGCATGACTCAGTGTGTTTGTGTGTGTGTGTGTGTGTGTGTGTGTGAGAGAGAGAGAGAGAGAGAGAGAGAGAGAGAGAGAGAGAGAGAGAGAGAGAGAGAGAGAGAAATTGTGGGAGGCGCAATATAACAAGGATGATATTTATTGTTGACCGTGCAATAAATAATTAATGAAATAAAGAAATCATGGCGTCGGCGTTACCAATCAGTCCGAAGTTCATTAGACATATCAATATCCTCCTCCTACTCCTCTCCTCCTCCTCCATCATCAGTCTCTTGACCTAGTATGGTCGTCAAGACACTGTACTGCTGAACATCTGACCAGTTCACTCCGCTTGTCTCGGTCATGTGCTAATGTCTGTTTCTCCGAAAAACATTTCCTGGTCCATTCTGTGATTTTGTCAGTCAACTTTCTGCTCTGTCTACCTCCCCTTCTGCCACCCTGAACGCTGCCCAGCATTACAGTTGTGGATAGACTGTTGGCTTTAGTGACGTGGCCATACCATTTCAGCTTTCTTTTTTTGACAGTGGTGAGAATGTCTTCATATTGGCCTACATTGCGCCTGACGGTGGTACACACTTCTTCATTTGTGATGTGGTCCATGTAAGAGATCCCAAGGATGGTTCTGTAGAATCTCATTTCAAGTGCCTGGAATTTTCGTTGTAATTCTCCTGTCAGGGTCCATATCTCACATGCATACAAAAAAACTGAGATGACTAGTGCTCTCAGTAGTCTGACTGTAGTTTTCAGACATATATTCTTGTCTCTCCAGATGGGTCTTAGATTTGATATAGCTGCCATTGTTTGTGCTGCTCGTGACAAAGATTCTGCCCATGATCCCTCTTCAGTGATTATAGAACCAAGATATTTGAACTGGCTCACTGTTTCCAGTTCCTGTCCTCGGACTTTAATCTTGGCTGAGATTTGTTTGCCACTACTTGTCATCAGCTTTGTCTTCTCTGAGCTTATCTCCATGTCAAATCTGGAAGATGTTTCATCTACGTTCTTCACTAAGGTGGCAATCTTGTATTCACTGCCTGCCAGCCCGTCAATATTGTCTGTAAAGTGAAGGTTGGTGATGTTACGCCCTCCAATGCTGACTGTCACACAGTAATTTTCTAGGGCTTCGCTCATGATGTGCTCTAAGTATATGTTGAAAATCGTGGGTGTCAAGAGCCAGCCTTGACGTACTCCGACTGTTGTCCGGAGTCAGTCTCCCACATAACCTTGAGCAATTACTGCCCTGGTAACCTTGATGGTACTGGTCAACTTTTGACCCATGTTGTACGTCCTCAATGTGGCCAACAATTCAATATGCCACACTCTGTCGTTTATGCCTTTTTGAAATCTATGAAACACATGACATATGTCTTGTTGATGTTGTGAGTACTTTTCACACATAACCCTGAGATTGAATATTTGTTCTGTTGTGCTTTCACTCTAGAACCCTGCCTGTTTTCAGCAATTATTTCCTCTGCTTGTGGCTTCAGTCTGTTCAAGATGATCTTCAGCATTGCCTTACTAGCATGGCTGATCAAACTGATAGTTCTGTAATTTTGGATCAGCTCGAGATTGCCTTTTGGGGAGAGTGTTATAATCAGTGACCGGGTCAACTGTGTTGGCCATTCACCTGTCTGCCAGATCTTGTTGCAGAGTTTTGTTAGTAGCTCTATTACTAATCCCTCCCCATCATTGATACGTTCAGCTGGGATGTTGTCTACTCCAGTTGCTTTCCCATTCTGCAGTGCTCTTATTGCTGACTGCTGTTGTAATTGTGTGTCTTTTCCGAGGGTAAAAAGCACCCATCACCATGCCTACACACACACACCAGCCCATATTCCACCACGACTAAGCACACATCATCAAAAAATGATGCCCTCAGTCTGTGTTGTATGCAGTCGTGTGTATCACACTCGCATAGCGACCTAGGAATTAATATATATTAACTCTGCCTATTATTATCGAGAGATAGTACATTAATGCCCCTGTTATTATTAAAGGATCGAACTTTCTACTCTGCCTCGTGCCTATGTATAACTCTCACTGTACACACGCACACACACAGATAGATAGATAGATAGATAGATAGAAAGATAGATAGATAGATAGATAGATAGATAGATAGATAGATAGATAGATAGATAGATAGATAGAAGTTTGAATAAATTTGAATATTTGTTGAATCCATTACATTCATAGTTGACCGAGGACGTTTGGCGCAAACTCAATCACCGTTCATGATCAGTAAGAAAAGGTATTGGTGTTTATATCCCATTGAAAATGCAATGCGATACACTTTTCTTTAAGTTGCCTTTTACTACCTTAAGAAATAGAAGGTGAATGAATAATACCCAGTAACGCTCGGCTCATGTTGATGAAGTTGAAGCAGCTATACATGTAGGATAATACATAGTGTATTATTTGCATCACATAGGCCATATACAAATGAGGTACAGTGTTGTTAACTATGGTTTGATAACTATGCCTTTCCAGTGTGTGTGTGTGTGTGTGTGTGTGTGTGTGTGTGTGATTAGACATATATCACGATGTCACACACAGTCACATTCTTCGGACAACAGGTCGACCCATCCTAATACTAATCTCTTAATGCTGAACACCAAGCGAGGCAGCTGTTAGATGGACGCACTAACCGCGGCGGACACTCTAACCACTCGGCCACCAGAGACCTTCGACAATTTACCACTGAATAGACAGTCTCCAAGAACAATGTCATCAATAACATAGCATAATGGAAACTCTCTCTCTCTCTCTCTCTCTCTCTCTCTCTCTCTCTCTCTCTCTCTCTCTCTCTCTCTCTCTCTCTCTCTCTCTATATATATATATATATATATATATATATATATATATATATATATATATATATAATTCTTATCTACTAGTATCTTCTTCTGTTATTCTGCCTGGTATTGTCAATCATTCTCCTATATAATTCAGGGACAGCACTTTCCGTTCTGTAAGGTTTAATTTATTATCCTCTATAACTTAGCCTTTATACCTTTATGTCATTGAGTGTGATACACACGATTGCATATAAAACCGACTGAGGACAGCATCTTTTAATTATGTGTGCTTAGTCGTGATGGAATATGGGCTATTCTGTGCAGGCAAGGTGATGGCTGCTTTTTACCCTCAGAAACTGGATTCAAATCTCCTTAGAGCACGAATTAATAATAATCTGACCTGTAAGGTAGTTTATGATCATTCTACTTATTATTATCAAGGGTAATTATTTATTAATGCTGCTTATTAGTATTACGGGATTGCATCTTTCTCTCTCTCTCTCTCTCTCTCTCTCTCTCTCTCTCTCTCTCTCTCTGTATATATATATATATATATATATATATATATATATATATATATATATATATATATATATATATATATATATATATATACATAAAATGAAAAATATATACAATTACAATACAATGCTATAAACCACGTGTTTACTTACATATGGTGTTCCGACTTCTAGATATCTGTTGTAATCTATGGGTCGCATATATTTCACTTCCATCCTCAATTTTTGTTCTTCCCAAATGCCAGTCAGCCTACAGCAATGCCGATGAATAAACTTGCAAACTGAGTATATTTGTTCTTAAACGATGAATGTGTATTCACAATCAGCACGGTCTATGGTTTATATGCTTCAATGAGGCTGGTAATTCTGATAACTGAAATTCTGTAGTTTATTTGTAGCTGACGAGAGTAGCCGTAATTTCAATCGCGTGAACAAGTATTCTTTGTTTACCTTCGGGTTCGTTTGAAATAAGATAATATTCCGTTGTGTCAGTGTAAATGTTCGACTGGTAACATTATTCTGGGTGGAAATCTGAAAATGGAAAAAAAATCAGGTTTACCAGATGTAAATCATCTGTGATTGAGCCAACAGATTCATTAATTAATTGGTCTGCATGAACATTGATTCTTACATTCATTGATTGATTGATCGATCGATAGATATATTGATTGACTCATTCATTCATTCTCTTTAATAGCAATGCTGTTATTGTAATTCTACTACAACTACTACTACTACTACTACTACTACTACTACTACTACTATCATTCATATAGCAACGATGTCTGCAGTGAGACAGTTTGTGATGTCTAGTACTGGGGCATCATTCCGCAGACATGTAGCATGATGTCCCACCCAGTCACATTATTCCCCGCCACCAGGCCGAGCAGTCCTAACACTAACCTCTTAATGCTGGGCGTCAAACAAGGCAGCTGTTAGTACTATTTTTGTAAGTCTTTAATATGACTCGGCCGGAGATCGAACCCACGACCACCCGCTACCGCGGCGGACGCTCTAACATCTAGGCCACCAAAGCGGTTGAAGAAGAAGAAGAAGAAGAAGAAGAAGAAGAAGAAGAAGAAGAAGAAGAAGAAGAAGAAGAAGTTGATATTGGTGATGATGATGATGATGATGATGATGATGATGATGATGATGATGATGACGACGACGATGATGATCATGATGATGATTATGATCAAAGCGATCATTATGATGATCATGATTATGATTGAGTCAATGCAAATAAATGTTATTGAACGTTTCGGTGATAACCCGGTATGGTTGTCAATCCCTGTTTACCTAAAATCATTGTTTTCGAAAATGGGGAATATCTCAAGTAAATGGAGGTATCGTTTTTCATCGAAAGTCGTATTGGATGTGTTCCTTATTACAAGTACATTGGTCCATTTGTCATCCTAAAGCTGGTAGCAGAGAAAGAAAGCAGCTTCAAGGATTTTGAATTTTCAAAAACGATTTCGGCTGTTTTAGTATGGAGCATACCTTCAAAATGTTTGAATCTCTAATAAAAACCAATCGCTTACAATGGGTCAGTAATTTGTGGATATAAATTTAGGAGAAATAATGAAACTGTGCAAACAACTTTTGAGAACATTATTTAGGTGTTCCTAAAACTACCAATATTGCAGTTGTTTTAGAGGCGTTTGGAAGATACCCACTTTGTACCTCATATATTTTATTATGTATTAAGTACTTGCTGAACATCGTAAAAATGCCTTCAACTCGCTACCCACACCAGTGTTATTTAGTGTTGAAAAGATTAGATGAAAATAACCGTGTTACCTGGGCTATCAAAGTTAAAGACATGTTATTTCGAATCGGTTTAAGGTATGGTTCGCTAAATCAAAATGTTGGAGCCAAGAAAAACAAATTTTTTTTTGCAGATAATTAAAGGATTCAACATTCCAGAAATGGCAAAGTGATATTAGTATTAAAAATTCACACAAATATGTGTACTATGAGAGGTATAAAACCGAATTAGAAACGGAAATATACTTTCAAAGTGTATTATTATATTTTCTTAGGACGTTACTTGCTAAATTTAGGTGATCAGCACATACCCTGAAAATAGAGACAGATATGCATAGCATTATTGAGACTTGTAATAATTACTGTGAATTATGCCACGGAAAAAAGTTCATTTGGTAGAAGATGAATTCCATTTTGTTTCTATTTGTCAAGCTTACGACCATCTAAGAAAAAATATTTTAATGATGTTTATTATCTCTATCCGTTTGTTGAAAAAATTGTATCCTTCATGCGTCATAGTAATATATTAATCATAAGACATATTTTCATCCTATATCTTAGACAGGCTTTGTTAACTCTAGCGAAAGGTGAATAATATACTTAGAGATTGCAATATTTTTATAGTATAAAGCATAGGAAATTATGTATGTATACCCATGATGAAAACGATATTTAACTTCTTTACACCATGGCACGAGACAGCTAAAGACACGAATCGTATTATAAAAAAATATGTAATACTTGAGTACCGGTCATATCAAGATAGTATCCCCATTGATGTGTACAGTACAAAAGAGGAAACAATGTTTAAATCAATATAAACATGTATGTATCACTTTTATGTATAGCCGATTGCAATGAAGTGACACTTTTATCGGCTGAGGTGAACACACTTGGAAATTTATTGATCTCGATACAGATTATTGAGAATACAAAGTAAATTTGAAAAAAGAAACAGTCATTTTGGCCGATTCGGGTGCAAATAAAGGTGCCAGATATTTACTTCCCATCTGCAAAAATCCCGGCATGAAATTAAGACAAGAACGTAATACCTGCAATACGTACAATTAAATTCAAGATCCGTGACGTCGATATCCTTTCATTTGTGACCGCGATGAATTTTTAGGCATTTTCTAATTATAAAAGATTATCCTTTCCTTTCATTCAGTCAATTAATCTTCTGGCATTTTCTCACTAAAAATCAATATCCTTTCCTTTCATTCGCGACGTCAATGAATCTTGTGGCATTTTCTCATTAAAAATGAATATACTTTCCTTTCATTCATGACGTAAAATGCATCTTCTGACATTTTCTCATTAAAAAATGAAGATCCTCTCCTTTAATTAGAGGCTAAATAAACATCAATCGGCTTTTAAAACTTTCTTCTTGCTTATTAGTAACAACAATATCATCCATTAGGTCAAAGACGACATTGTGTGTTAGAACGTTTGCAATGCAAGGCGTGAATCTCAGTCTTGAAGGTTATTTTTAGAGGATGTTTTCTACAGGCAGTGAAAATCGACGTCCGTATTTATATGAAGAACACGCATACCTACATAAACAAAACAGCTGACATAACTGTGTTTGAAATAGAAGAACTATTTCATTATAATATAATTCCTGCTATGTTCTACAGAACATGGTAATGGATTGTATTTAGGCATCATCTACTGAATTTGCATTTCATCAACCTCCTTCCACCCTGTGTCGGACACTAATGCATGTGGTTCCGTTCAAACATCTTTAAGAAACCAGTCACTTTGTGTCATTGCCTACCAACAGAAAGTAGAATCATATCAAACTGAATTTGTAACTTTAGGTAAGCTTATTATTCAATGATATAAAAGTTAACGATTCTAACGACTACATTCTTAGCATGAATGGTGTCACACATGCCTCATGTGGCGATTTATATAGCCCTTACATTCCAATAATGCAAGAATTGGGTACTAGTTCCTTTTTTTAGTTCGGCTAGGATTAAACGTATTTATTTCTCAGTCAATTTACTTCGGTCTAATTAAATCATTTATAAGCAAGTTAATAGATTTTACTTCAGACGTGTTGATTTTGCTCTACCCGTGGGTTGGTATCCATTCGTTTAGGTAATCTCTCGTCGTAGCTTAAGCTGATAAATTTTGATCCGGTGTTTATAAAAGCGTATCAAAGTCGGGTATAATTTTAAATTTATTCAATCTCAGGATTAACTACGATGCTGAGAACATTATTTATCAGGCCGTATCGACTGGACGATAGCATGCGTTAAATTCTTTGTTTTCGTACTTTGGGGTTTCTTGCTGTGTTACACCATGGGATCACTTTACATACTATTCAAGTATTTGACCATACGGAATAAATTGTGTCCATGACAAGGGAGGCATCCTGTACGTGTACGTGTCTGCTGTTTTTGAGGGTGGGTGAGTAACTTTTTCACTGAAGTAGCAGAAGTCACCACGAATCTGGCTCAGAAAGAATATTGAAACCATGGCAGCGAAAAGGATGGGGAAGTAAATTCTAAATCGATGTTATGTCCATTTTGATTCCAATGATGTACTAGCTACTTGTATTAATTTCAACTGAAAGAATTCCATTAATGTCTTTTAGAAATTGATTTTTATTCACCACGAGGAATATAAATATTGTTAATATTCATGATGAGCGATAATAACAAGAAATCCCGCTGATTTAATGCCGGAGTGACAAAAACTTAATGTTTTTGATAAATCTTTGCCGCAAGAATAATGAGGCCTCAGATCGCACAGCAAATATCGACTAGAGCTTTGTGAATTGAGGGATAAATGAATGATATATATATATATATATATATATATATATATATATATATATATATATATATATATATATATATATATATATATATATATATATATATATATATATATATACGGCACATGTATTTATTACAATCTATTTCAGCTGACCGGTTTTCATTGAAACGCATGACACATATCTGAGAGAACAACAGGCAAAATCTCTTTATGTTAGTCCCATGTTGACGAAAAGAGAATATTATCTTCTTTTCAAGTTTGTTATATGCTAGTTGTGGAATAATTGCATATGCAAAATGTAAATACTGGTATAACGATGTTTGCATTTATTGTGTGTTTAACGACATATTCAGCACATGATAGGTTATTGATGGCAGCAGGAGTCACGGGTGGTTGAGTGCTCCACACTCTACCGAAATCTGCCATCTCACCTTTGTAAGCGTGGGTTCTAGTGGTTAGAGCGTCCGCCGCGGGAGCGGGAGGTCATGGGTTCGATCTCCGGCCGAGTCCTACCAAAGACTTACAAACATGGTACTAACAGCTGCCTCGCTTAGACCTCAGCATTAAGAGGTTAGTGTTAGGACTGGTCGGCCTTGTGTCAGGATAAAGTGACTGGGTGGGACATCATGCTACATGTCTGCGGCATGATGCTCCAGTGCTAGACATTTCTATAAACTGCCTTACTGCAGACATCGTAGCGAGCTGACTGATTTTCTTTTTAAAGCTACGTTAAAAATCCTAATTAAACAAACAAATCAAAATAGACCAGTCTACACGTGTGTTTTTTTATCGCACAGACTTCAAATGAATCAAACACTTTTTGCTTCAGGCAAATATTTACTGGGGTTGCTATGGGTTTTGCACTAGTTTTAATATGAATTATTATTTAGACACGTATGTGAAAGGGATTTTAACAAATGATTATTAATATATTCAGATTGATCATTCGTTAAAGTATATCCTTCTGTCTCTTATTTTTAACGGCAACATGTACTTTTTTTACAGACCGAATGTGTCTTTAAAAATATTGAAATTTCAAATAACATAAAATAAAAATTATTTCCTTCATCTAAGAAGATTTGTCCATTTGTAGATGCATAAAAAGGTTAATATTGTGAAGGATATCAAAACGTGATAAGTCTATTACATTTGATGTGTAATTAGTTACTCCAATGATATAAATTGAAAGGTAATATATATATATATATATATATATATATATATACATATATACACAGGGAAATAAAATACTTTCTGATAATATATATATATATATATATATATATATATATATATATATATATATATATATATATATATATATATATATATATATATATATATATATATATATATATATATATATATATATATATATATATATACATATGACGTGTCTCTATTACATGTTTCTTACACAAAGAGCTATTAGTTTATCCATGAAAATCAATAACATATAGCTAGTGAGTAAATGCTTCTTGACTGTCCAAATCGGAAGTCGGGCATGTCTGCTGGGAATACGAAAGGCATTGAATATGCAGTTCACACAGAGGAAACTTCTAGAAAACAAGCCAGCACGAACGGACATAGGCTGTATGTATGTATGTATGTATGTATGTATGTATGTATGTATGTATGTATGTATGTATGTATGTATGTATGTATGTATGTATGTATGTATGTTGTTTCGAGTCTATGCTCTTAACATAAGTATCACAAAAGAGTGAAGGACAACAATCCGTGTAAAATATAACAAATGTGTTTATTTGCTTAGAAAAGAAAGTAAAAATGAGAAGAAAACAACTTACTGTATTGCGAATTACGTTCCAAAATATCCATGAATTACAGAAACATGTTCCAGTAATTTAAAGTTATGAATGAAATTCATCAAAAGTACAGAAACAAATCAGCAAAACTGAAATCGATGACATGATTGTAGTAGCTGTTGAAGTGTTAAAGTGTCAACAGTCTTTTGTTGAATCACATAAATACAATTGTAGGTTAGAACATACTAAACATCCCAATGAATATCTCTATCCAAGAATATTTTCAAAGCACATTTGTATTTTCAGAGAAAGTAATCATTTAAATCAATAATTTCAGCAAAATATTCCAGCCCGAAACACATTGTCACAACAGATAAATTATTTATTTTTAGAAAAATCAAGGATATTACATTCGTACCTGTTTTTCATTTCGATTAGGAATTTAAAAATATTATATTGTTAGATCACGTTATTCCTTCAAACGTTGAACTCACTAAACTCTTTTTGCACCAAATTACTAGTTTGCTTTATGTTATTCAGGAATTGCTGAATCTTTAGAATAAGACACTATAACTGAATACTTGAATAAAGAAAGGTAAACCATCCGGATCAAAGAAAATGTAGCACATACCCTCTGAAACTTACGGAATTACAATTGCAAGGTGTTGACATGCTCAAATATAATGGAACGCATGCGATACCTGCTAAAGCAAACACCGTTGAATGTATTAATGTTATGTGGTTGTTTTCTCAATTCGAATTGTATCTGCAAAAGAGATGGATCGTTTTCTGACAGCTATGCATAATGCCAAATAGTTCTTGATCGTACAGATCTATCATAATTAATAAATATACCTTCACTAGTGCAAGAATGTCAGATGACATATTATGTGTATTAATGTATCGTTTAGATAAGTTTGCGAAATAAACAACACATTCCTGTTATTTTATCTTTCCGTTTGATTTACAAATAATATTAATTCTTTTCGCTAGACCTTAGTATGAATATTTGATAAAATGATAAATTTGAATTAGTATGCATACATACATACATACATACATACATACATACATACATACATACATACATACATACATACATACATACATACATACATACATACTGTAAAGGTTTCCCTTTATTTAGGTTGGGTTGGGTGCTCCCAATATTATTTAAATTATTACAGATGATCCACCCTAGCTCGCTTATGTCAGAAATTGAAAGTAGTGATAGAGAGATGAAAATCTCCGAGCCCCCAGTCAGCGGTGCCGACAGTTAAATTAATGAATACACAAAATGTGAAATTCAAATAAACAACTTTTAAATTTCTTTCAATAACAGTAATCTCTCAAATAAAATTCAAATTAAAACCCTATCACTCGTCTTTTACTCGACCAAGTGACGGCCTATTTCATCATCTGACTTAGTGTGATAGAATTTCCTCCTGTCCTGTGTTCCAACTCATCTGTATGGTTATCTCTGGACTTGTAATCTAATTCCATCCAGTCCGTCTAACTTCTGCATCCGTTCTTCCTTTTTCAATGTCTCCCATATACTCGGACCAACTGCACTAGGTTATTTCCATCTGGTTCGTACAGTTCCTCTGCTCCCTAAAAGTTTCCTGTGTTAACACGCAAGGGCATTACCATGTCATATTTCCCTAGCTATCTAATCTCACACTAAACAACAATATCATCAGAATAAACATTAACTTTTGTGGTCACGCATTAGTCTACATAAAAATAGCCATTCTATCTGTGTACACGGTATAATCAGACACATTTCTGTACCTTGCACTTCTACAAAGTGTACACATATATCCACATATCCATGCGCTTATATATCCTTACACATGATATGTCTACAAAGTATACACAAATAGACAAACCCTTATTAACTAATGTTGCACACTGCAACCGTTGTAAGAAGTTTATAATTCAATTCAACATTTGCAAATCTATAATATAAAATGAATAATTAGACGAGGTTACTACGAATTAACAAAATAGCGAATTACAATATTAATTATGTACATAAACATTGCTCACATCTCAAACTATGCATGTACATCATACACTACGATAAACCAAACCCTACAAATGGTAAGTCGACGTACTAGAGTTTACATACTGCAATAATTAAAGTATAATTACTTAGCCATAATATTTCACAACAGTCGAGCAAATAGTCACTGACCTTTACTGAAGCTCATTTTAATTCCCATAATAACAAGGTTTCCGCCAATTTCGAATGAACTCGGGGTATCTTATCTTCCCTTATTATTCTCGCAAGATGGATTAGCGACCATTGCAGTTAAGTTATCAAGATAATATATTCAAGCCTGCGATTCTAATGTTTACCGCGTCTTGCTCAATTCCGAGTGGATGTTGATTCATATTATTAACAAACACTGCCCCTTCCCAAAACAATCTCTCAGGATTAAATTACGACCCCCACTTGATGTTCCTTTGATCCGAACACAGAATCCCACCACTTACCTGTAAAACATGTGATGACAATTATTATTATGTAACTGGCTGCCCAAAATAAGGCCAGGCACGAATTTTATGATCATGTCAAATAACTAATTTGACACCTCATTGTTCGCCCTTCATACATATTGACGGCGCGAAATTATTAGTCTAACATATATATGTTGCAATATAGTTAATCATTATAACGTGACACACACACACACGCACGCACGCACGCACGCACGCACGCACGCACGCACGCACACACACACACACACACACACACACACACACACACACACACACACACACACACACATACATACATACATACATACATACATACATACATACATACATACATACATACATACAGCACTGTGCTGGCAATTAGGAAGAATGACTTCTTTTAGAAAAGTGTGAAAACGAATGTCGTTAACACGTCAACTGATACGGACCTTGCAGTGAACAAATCGAATGCATTCAGAAAGGCAGAATGAGAAAAAGAAGCAATATAAAGAGCCGTCAATACGATGCTAATACTCACGTAGCTCATCGACCAATTATGAGTCACCAGCATATTCAGGCTTCTACAGGTATGGAAATTTCCTGCAAGAATTTGAAGTGAAATCATATCTTCCGGGTTTTGTTTCTATCAAACAGGAAACATGTCTAAGAGTTTGAAATCAAATCATATCTTCAGGGGCTTGATCTACCAAATAGGAAAATTAGGGAAGCTGCAATTTCCATGCTACATAATTGACATTTGTCCTTGACCTTTCATCCCAGTAGCTATCATGGTGATGCTGTTTGTTGTTAAGATTGGTTTAGTTTATTGTTATAAATATTAGTTACTCAGTCATAAAGCTGTAACCTAAATACAGATATCGTGGTAAACATGAACACGTATTTCAGTTTCTACGTCAAGTTTTGTCTTGTGCAAAAGAATAAGAAGCGTACTCCATTGCACCTTAACATTTACAAAGAGACTTATAGCTTTAAGAACATGCATTGGGCGATCGAATGCCAACAGGACGGTAACAGTAGGCTTATATTTTGTGACGGTAAGATGACAAAGTGAGTGTGTGTGTGTGGGTGTGTGTGGGTCAGAGGCGTAGCTATGATATTTTGCGCCCGGGGACGAACTATAAAATTGGCACCCCAGCGATCGTGTGACCGATTTATTACCCTTGTTTACTTATTATAATGTAACGTTGTAAGCCTCATTTTGGCGCCCTTGTACCATGGCGCCCGGGGACATATGTACCCCCCTGCACCCCCCCCCCCAGCTACGCCTCTGGTGTGGGTGTGATTTGGATTTTGAACAATGTTACAGTCATATCGCTACGACGCCTGAAATGTGACAGTTTATAATGATGTCTAGCACTGGGGCATCATACCGTAGACATGTAGCATGATGTCCCACCCAATCACAATATCCTGACACCAAGCTGCCCAGTCCTACCACTAATCTCTGGATGCTGAGCGCCAAGCGAGGCAGCTGTTAGTACCATGTTTTTAAAATGTCTTTTGTATGACTCGGCTGGGGTTCAAACCCACGACCTCCCGCATTCGAAGCGGACGCTCTAATCACTAAGCCACCGGAGCGGTTTGTACGTCAAGTATTGTCTTGGACAAAAGAGTAAGAAGTGTACATCAATGTACATTGACATTTATTAAGAGGCTAATGACTATTAGTGACCACTTTCAGATTCAAATAAAGTACGTGCATCGGGCGATCGAATGACAATTAGACGGTAACTTTAGGATTACATTTTGGGACGGTAAGAGGACAAAGGGAAACCCTACGTTCAAAATATCCATAGAGATGGTATTATAATGCAACACGTGCTTATTGAAGCAAGGGGGAATGCAGTTTCAAAACAGTAATAGGGAAAAGGGTAGAAAGTGTTAAGTGTCAAAGAAAAATGTATTGTTACATTTGTAAGGTGATAAAGGGTAGTGATTGTATTGGGATGTGGATATATGTAATGTTAAAATTGTTAAGATAAAATGAGTCAAACATGTAAGGGAAAGATGCAGAATTTAATGTTGCAATTGTTATCCACAATCCAACACTCCACATGTACTAGTCACAAACTACATATACAACACATTGTTTATAGCGATCAATATCACTACGTCTGTTATCCAATACTCCACATTCTACTAATAACATGCTAGTGTAGTGACCATTTCCATGTCATCTACTTTCCATCACTCCATATTATATCAACACACCTTGTATCACCAGTATCCATTCATCTAATATCTAAGACCCCACGATATACCATCAACATGCTGTGTTCAGTGACCAATATACCATTATCTACTATCCAAGATACTAGATTATACCATCAACACACAGTGTGCAGTGTCAAATACCCCATTATATACTATCCAACACGCCGCACTAAACAATCAAGGCCCGGTCATCTACTGTCAAATTCTCTGCTTAATACCATCAATAGGAATTGTGTAATGACAAATATCCCGCCATATACATCTAACCTTATAAATTTGCTATCAAGACGCCGTGTATGGTGACCAATATTTTGCCCTTATTATCCACTACGTAATGTATAGTAACCAATATCCCGTATTCTACTATCCAACACCCACTACTATACCAGCAACACCTCGTGTATAGTGATCAAATACTAATTCATCCTATAAGAACACGCCGTGTGTAATTATCTGCTGCATAACATCTATATGCATACATCCGAAAGTTATACATAAATATAAATATATAATAATGGGGTATTGTCATCTCAGACAGGTTATTGATTGTATGATATGATGTGTTGGATAATACTCACTTGGTACTGGTCACTACCCTAGTTGTTATGATTTTGATGTGAGCTGTTGGATAGTAGATGACATGATATTTGTCACAATACACAACGTGTTGGAGAATATATGTTGTAGCTGTATATTATATGTGGATATTATATGTGGTGTATTGGATTTTAGATAAAACGTTTAACATAAAGGGTTACTGCTAATGTATCATTGTCACCCAATAATCCAATATAATTACTGAGGTATTTTATTATTGTTATACTTGTTATATCTCTGTGTATCATTTGTGAAGCAGAATTATTGTTCTGTTCAAATTATGGATTTGACACAAAGACTAAAACGAATATCAAGTGCGTCACTAGATTATATTCAATGTGTATGATCTGTTTCTATTTCTGTTGCTGCTACTATCGTTCTTGTTATTAAAACAATCGTAATTAGGCGAGCATCTGTTTATGCGAAAGAAAACAAAGAACTAGAATCATATTTGTTACTTTGGTCAGACTCCATAAGAAACTATAATGCCTCATCCATATATAAATAACCTCGTAAAAATGTCTAGCCATGTCGCGACCTTCACATTCACATCTATTAAAGGCTTTTAATTGTCATGTTCAGCTCTAATGAAGAAATGCCCTTGTATAAATTTGAAATGTAGAGAAGAAATCCTGAAATTCCTAACATCCGTAAGAATAAAGACCCGAATGAAGCAGTATTTTTCTCAACATTTTTATTATAAATTAAAATGTTGACAAAATAGTTCCAATCGCTATTATTTCTTTGGAATAGTTGAGATTTTTTTTGAAAATGACAAACCCATGTCTCATTTAAGTAAGATACGAAGATTTTATTGTTATAACATCATTGTAATGTACCATTATCACCCAAAAATCCCATATAACTATTGTGTTATGAAATAACTGCAAAAACACAACTGCAAATTGTCTTTTGACCATTGACATAGTTAATTTAATGTGTGTGTATATTATTTTTAAAGTAACAACGTGTGATGTAAGAAGCCATATTATTAAACGTGATTCGATAATATTATCCTTTAACAAACGTTAACTGTTTTGTCATCAAAAATGCCAATTTAGATTCAAGAACATCGCTAAAATATAGTTTTCTTAAGTTTTTTTTTGTTGCAGATTATAATATGACCTATTTACTAGTCTTGCCAAGATACAGTGCTCTCAGTCACGACAGATACATTACCATTAGAATAGATTAATACTTGTATGCGACAGGTAAAGATAATTAGAATTGAAGTCTTATCACCTTTATCGCATAAAGCAATTGCTCATGATCAGATAAAGCACCAAAGACAAATTGTCGCAAGCTCGGTAAAGCGAACAAAATCCAATCTCCCTACTCCAAAACCATTTTTCATTATACTTTCCATATTGAAAAATGTCACATATGTTTATGAAAAATTTGGGATCTTTGTATTTTGTAATTGTCAGAAATTTTGAAATACATGGATAGTTTTTGTTCCTGGTCAGGCTTCTGTAATACAAATTTCATGAAAGATATCAATTTTTAAGCTGTTGTCTCTTCACATGCATATTCTTATCTTTGAGAAGCTATCCTTTAGGATGCATAGCTTTATTTAAGAATATGACTTTGTATATGTGCCATGTTGAGATATAAATTTCTAGCGTCCGTAAAAAAATGCAGTCAGTACAGTACATGTTTGTGTATTCCCAGTAGGACCATTATATCAAGAAAAGTTGGATGGTATACATCAGGAGCCAAACGTCTGGAAATGTCGGGGTGATTTCCAGTTATATCATGTAATACTAGTAATACAGTAGCTAAGTATACATATATTCAAATATTTCTGAACTAGCAGCGTTGCACTATTGTGATAAAAAGCTTTTATTTTATATGGTGTTGAATAGAAGATTTTCGAGAAGAAAAACATTTAACCTCTTTTTTTAACTCCATGCTTTTTGTTTTCTTTATATTCCCGAAATTTAAATAGGATTTTTAGTACTTAAATATTGAGACATAAAGATTAATGAACTTTAATTGTATATTTGATTGGAATGAATGCAAGTACATGTCAAAATGTTATTTAAATTTAGTAAACAGTTTTAAAGATAGGGCACGTTTATTTCCAAAACAGTGGCGCCTATCGTCTCGGCTTCGCTATACAGATAGTTGTTACCTTATAAAATCACTTCCAATCAACTACTAATTCGGTCGAACAACTCGCTGTTGTAGTAAGGTTTATATTGGAAATGTTAACGCATGTAGTACGTAAGGAAGATGAATTCCTATTCAAGAGCAACAAGTTTATACGGTGTCAAAAGTTTTACAGCGTATGTATGTATGTATGTATGTATGTATGTATGTATGTATGTATGTATGTATGTATGTATGTATGTATGTATGTATGTATGTTATATTGCTGTAAAAATCAATATTACTGATTTGTTGAATAATGTTAACATTTTATCAAAATACTGCTAAGAAGTGTAGTTTTTATAAACTCAACTAATTTCCCACCAAAGTATTTCTAATTGTTATTACTATCTACGATGTTCTCGAGACACTCAGCGTACAGACTACTTGTTGCATAGCTTCTATGGACTAAGCAATGCTACGGCAGGACTACCACTTCTTTCAAAGGTGAAGAGCTTGCAGAAACGGTGGCATCTCTTATATAATGTAAAGGTCGTCGGTTGCGGAAGAGTGCTTACAAGAGTCACACAACAGCAACACTGCGACTAATACAAACCAGTTCACCATACGCAGTTCGTTTTTCAGCATTCATTAGACCGTTAAAGGTGCCTTTGTTGTACTCATGGTACTAATTCAACTCCCATAGTAAACATATGGAAACACCATCATATTTAAAACTGTATAACTTAAATTTCTGGATGCTAATGATCAGACCTTTACTTCTCCATGCACAACTATTCTAGGTGAAAGCGCCTGTGTGGAGACCATCATATGATCCGCGACATTTTGTTTTTAAATCTACATAACATGAAACACATGCTATTGATTCTGCAACACATGAATTTGGTGCTATTCTCATTATTGAGTACTCCTAAGTCAAGCCTGTAAAAATACTGAAGTCGCATCAATAGATTATTGTCTATATTTTTCAAATTTACAGATATAATAATTTTTCAAAAGATGTTTTTCTAAAATATTACTTTCCATTATTAAAGAATTATGGAACACCAAACCCGACTATACACTATTATTTGTTCACCCATTTCTAGACTGGTTTACAGTTCTTCCATATAATTAGTACCATGTGTCCAGTAAATATGCCAAGCAGCTTAGTTATCAAGTCTGCACTTGATTACATGATCAAGTAATATCCTTTCAGATATACACGAACATAAGGAAATTGCTCCGCTAGAAAAAAAAAATTATTCCTCGAATGCGCATTATAAACATCGACTGCGGCTATGGCAAGAGAATACACTAAAAAATTCGAAATAAATTCTTAAGATTAAACAGTTATGAGTTTTAGGAGCACATTGAACAATCCATTGCGTCTAATTGGTCAATTTATTTCCTTTCAATACATACAATTTCTCGTCATCGGGAGCTATGATTACGTCTAACGTAGTTAAATGGATACTCAGCATAATTCATTCCTTTATGTCCATCATGTTCAAGGATATCCATTTGTCTCGATATCATTAACTCAGCTATAATATTTTAATAGCGATCTTTTACTTATCAACCAATGCACAGATGTAGTATAACTTGACGCATAAAATGTGATGTTTAAAACATGCCGATCCAAACGAGTCATATACTATTTTTTTTCATGTATTCAACCACAAGATTTTTAAGTAAGTGATCTAATTTTGAAGGAGTTAGCAATGCGTGTAACATAATCCCATCAGCATTCTACAAGTCAGACTAGGTAGGAAAGACATGAAATTCATGATGGATCACTGAACTCCACTTAACAAGTATAGTTATTACCCAAAGTAAAAACATGTTCGCAATAATCGTTGAAGGCAACAAAGTCTTCATTGATTTCGTTTTAGTTTGGAACTTATCCGAATCTGTACTGTTCATTCGGGAATAAATTTGCATTGGGATGATTTAATTTTACAGTATTCTCAATTCTCTGATCTCACATCGTGAGGAATGCAAGAAGAATTAAAACTAATAGGCATCCTAAAAACATCCAGGTTTACATTAACAAGAATAAATTAATTTTCAAGTTTTATTTCACTGTTTGATTGCTAGGCTTAATGCAAAATTAGGACCATTTGAACCTTCTAACCTTATTTATTTCTTCTCAAGTTTATGTCAATCCAAGTGTCAGTATGTTCTTTTTTTGTTTAATTATCTATATATAAGCTCACCCTACGATCGCTCCAAGCTCACCCTACGATCGCTCCAACCTCACCCTACGATTGATCCAGTTCACCCTACGATCGCTCCAAACTCACCCTACGATTGTTCCAGTTCACCCTACGATTGCTCCAAGCTCACCCTACGATTGCTCCAGTTCACCCTACGATTGCTCCAGTTCACCCTACGATCCCTCCAAGTTCACCCCACGATTGATTCAGCTCACCCTACGATCGCTCCAAACTCACCCTACGATTGTTCCAGTTCACCCTACGATTGCTCCATATATATACATACATTGTTTCTTTGTCAGGATAGTCCTTCATATAAATTTTTTCCCAGTTTTCTTATTTAGTGATATAGACTTCAAGTCGAATCATCAATCATTTGTATTATTTCATTTATTTAACTTATTCTGAATTTTGAATTTCCAGCAAAGTCCAACTGTATGGGAGCTGCACAGAGGAGGTGTTGTGGATAATAGGTATCCAAAGTTCAGTTCGTCTTATTCTAATGATTCAATTTCCTTAATGAGGCGTTTTTCCAAACTCTTTCACAGGCCTGTCCATTCTGCATAGCGCCGTGATATAGCATCATGACGTCCTCATAATATACTTTCCCCATTACGGTTCGTATTCTATTTCAATCATGGTTTGTAGGTTAAAAAAATAATTCTTTCTGTAAAAATTTGACCAATTAAATTTGAAAAATTAAATATTTTTCTTAAAGAGAAAGTTTTTTCCTATTTCTTAATCGTAATTATTTGTCCAAATGCTAACATTGTTTTCGTATTGTAGTCCGTTATTTGTCTTATTAAGTTTTTGTTAAAATTTCCGTCCAGGTAGAGCATCTGACGTCCGTTATATTTGTCGACCTTAAAATTTCCATTACCAGTTTTAGTCTTTCTTCCTTTGTTTTGTCACATTGCTTAGTGAAAAGGGCCTTTCTGCATAGGTGGCAGCTACCTTGGGTCCTTATCATATGTCTTCTTAGTGCCACTTCGCCTGCTAGCCAGGCGTTGTGGAGGTACTTATAAATCATGTTTTGTACCTTTGATGATGTTATGTTTGACCAGTGCTGCCAAACTGTAACCTAGTTTACTCCATACAATTCCAGTTCTATTTTGTTCCTAATTAGTTTTGTTACCTTTTCTCTAATCCAGTCTTTCGTCTTACTTATATCTAGTTTCATAATTCTTTTTGGTCCCTATATTTGTATAATAATTCTTGAATATTTCTAAAATTTCTAGGTGTTTTTTGCTTAATCTGTTGTTTGTGTAAATGTCTTGTCTGTTTCTTATTCCAAATCCGAATAAAAAAGTGTATAATGCTTCATATGATGTTTGTGTGCAACTTACTTTTTAAAAACCTATTTAAGATGTTTTTGCATTTAATTAGGATTGGGCTGGTAAGGCCAGCCCTCCCCTTGATTTAGACCTATATAAAGACGACTTTTGTATGTAGTGTGTTTTGAAATTCCAAATGTAGTCTATTATTTAATTATCTAGTTTTTGTAGTGTTGTATTGATGTCCACAGAGTTTATTAGGTATGTCAAATTTGAGTACATATATGTTTTAGCAACGTGTTAAGGCTCTATTAAGATAAGTGGCCTTAGTGCCCAGATTTGAATAATTTCTCTTACATATTTTGTTCTACTTTTTTTTTACAATTTTTTTTTCTTCATTTGCCCCGAGGAGTATTCCCAGGGCATTTACTTTGTCTTTAATTAAATGTGGGGGTAATCCTAGGTGATTCCCCCTCCAGTTTTCTATTTTTAATATTTCTGTTTTATCATGATTTATTTGTGACCCCGAAACCTTTCCAAATGATACATATTCCTTTTCAAAGTGTTTAAAGGAGTTTGAGTCTCTAATGAAGTTCATGCAATCATCAGCAAGTTGTAGCATCTTGTATTTATCCCTGAGGTTTGGAATTTCTATACCTTGTATATTGTTGTTGTTCCTAAGTTTAATACTCAGGATTTCTATCACTAATATTTATATCAGCATCGATAGTGGGCATCCTTGCCGCACCGATCTTCGTATTTCAATTTTTTCCGTTATCGCCCATTAACTTGTACACTTGCAATTATTTTGTTGTACATTATCTTCCTATTCTCGAGTCATAAAGTCATTTCCATTACATGGACGTCATTCCCATTACGCCTGGATTAGAAAAGTCCCCCTGAAATTGTATATCGTCACTAATTAGCAAGGGGGGAGGGGGATCATTAGAAAAAGGTACCGATATTCCTGATTGCACTAAGTCGCTAAAATGGAAGATCAAAGGCCAATACGGGATAGCGAATCACTTGGAGGCCATACGTGTTTATAAGATCAAAGAATTGTAATGGGGTCAAAAGTGTGTATAGCGTCAAAGGTTTTATAGGGTCAAACAGTAATAGAAATGCTAATTATCTTACCTGCTATCCAGTCACACATTTGTACAATCTAACATATCACATATATTCTACAAACACACCATATGTACAATCCAGCTCGAACTTTTTGATTACTATCCAAATACACCACGCATGAAATATAGGACCTACTTTTTTTAATTGTCATCCGAATACACGTGCCTACAATGCAACGAAAACTTAGGATGTATTTATGCATATACTTTCACACAAACATACAATCACACAATAAGGGTGGCATGATGTAAAAGGGATATATATATATATATATATATATATATATATATATATATATATATATATATATATATATATATATATATATATATATTCAAATAGACACACTGTCTCACACTAGGAAGGGTATACATGTATATAAACTGTATATAAACACTGCTATACTCGTACATGAATATTTACACAAGAGAAGCGATAGAAGGTTAGGATAACATTTAGTTGTCAACAGCATGCACAAGCACATACATACACACACACACACACAGACACACACAGACATACACACACATCTACTTTCATGAATCGTCTTTCCTAATGTGGCTGTTTATATTCATTATATTTATATATCACACTCTATCTACCACCCGTGTGAGAGAGAACTCTTTCTTTAAAATAAATACGCGTTAAAGAGTTATTTCCCACAGATATCAAGATCTTAATGAAGTTGATGGTAAGAATCTAAATGGTGTGATAAGAAAATAAGTATGGCATGCATGTATAGACTAAACCGATTAAAGGACTGCATCAGTGAGGAAAAAACAATGTATCGTACTTGACACTACTGTACTTATTATAAGACCATCTATGATAAATTCCTATAATAATTTCATATTGTTAAGTGTAATATTTTGAAACTTAATATGTACTTTGAACCATATTTCGAGAAGGGATTTATTACTGATAAGCGCATACACTTTCGAAACATTCATATCTAGATATATACCTAAATAATTTTTTAAAATTTGTTTAACATACCAATATTGCAGATCTCTTTAGATATACAAGATCAAATTTAAATAAATAAGTTGTCAATAAGAAAACGGTATTACAAACTGATATGTTCATCAGTGACAAAAAGGTACATTGACGGTATTTCGTTTTTTCAAATACTGTTGAAATTATAATGAAAACCCATGTAATTGCTTCTGAGGTGAACTCTATATCTAAATCTCTCATAAAAGATTGATGCAGTCTGTAAATCTGTTAACTAAATGTAAGCTATTTGAAATAAAATATTTCCGTACGTCATGGGTTCCGAGCGAGTTACACAAATATTCCAATCTGAGGCTCGGGTCTTCATCATACACACACAAAAATTTAGGTTCCTATTTGTTAAACACTGATATCATTTTCATATATCTCTAAACAATTTAAATCATGATGTGAGAAAAAGCCACAAACGTCTTCTTTTAATGTCAAAGTATCTGATTGAATCATATGTAAGATAACATTGCAATCATTTATAGTGCCAAAACTATCTTCGTGACAGACTGAACCCCAGGTTGTTGCTTTTACTCACTATTTCATGCTCAGGTCCGGTCTACAGCTTGCAATGATTTCTTGAATTAGTAAAAATGAGTTGATTTTTACAATTTATGAAATCTTTATATCTTTAGCACCCAACGTTTGCTTCAAAACCGTTCTCATACTTGCATTTTTTTAATTTAAAATAAAAAAGACATAATTCATGCCCATATAGAGTCATTTCTGAGATACATTGTATTCTTATATGACTAAACATAAAATGTACAAATAGCGTTAAACATCTTGAGAATGTATTTAATTCTTTTTCTACTCAATTCTTATGTATATTTTATTTTAATTGTTTGTCAGTTTTATTTTATTTTCAAACCATGCTATTGTAATCTAACATTATTCAATGGACTTGACCTTGTCCAATAATGAGTTCATTTCTGCTTAATCTGATTGTCATTTTTTTTAATTTTATTTATGTAAACAACTGAAAATTGCTTTATTATACTATATGTGTATGAGCTCATTAACCGAATTATTATTAAGTTAAACAAGATGTAGCAAATATGTTTATCAGAGCGAGGATTTTTGGAGAATCCAATGGGACTGTAATTGGTTATTGTCTTTCAAGTAAACAAGATCATTCTAATAGGTTATTTTGCACTAGGTTATTTTTTGAAAATGCTCTTGTGATCTGAGGTCAAGCAGAGAACTAAATTATCTTAAGGCTGTGAAGATTTTCCCAGTCGTGATTTAACACCTGGCACTTTATGTTGTATAATGTTGTAACCAGTTACGGTTGAATTTTATTTTCTTCAAATTATTTAATCAAGTGCTTATTTTCCCTGGAAATACAAAAGTGCTCTGACAAAATCTTGGTTAAATACATTCATTGAAATGTATGCTAAATACAAATCTGGAATAATGTGTATGTGATTCAACGAAAGACTGCTGACACATCAGTACATCGTAGGCTATAACATGCACGTCATCACCTACAATTTAGGATCTCTTCGGGATTAGAATTGAATCTTATTCAGGACGTGAATTACTATTACCCTTGTCTTTAATTCTTGGATTAAATTTGGATTTAATTCGCATTACTGTAAATTCCTTTTGCCATTCATTTTTAACTTTATATTCAAGGGAAATAAATTATATGTTAAATTTTACAAAGCTTGTTGTCTTCATTCTTTTTTGTTACTTATTGTAAAGGAATAGACTCTTAACACAAATTCAGTACCATCAACTTGTATAAGATTTTTTATTGCATTCTTAACGCCAACAAGATAAGTTCACTGCAAGGCCATACCATAAGCTCGATATCTCTGATATCGCTCTACCTGGTATTAATTTAATCAAATTATGGCTCTCCAAAGAGAGAGAAAAATTGTCGAAAATAGATCGCCATGCATGGTGAGGCTGCGCACACGTGCAAAGCTAGGCTAATAGCGATCGTTCATCTCCAACGTTAAACCTTGCAACAGGAATTGAAATTCAACAACTGTAAGTTACCTCACCTATGATCTTATGTAACTCTTACATCCTTTTTTGATAAATTTTAACATGTTTAAATCCTAAATCAATCAATATTTCGGTTTCATTCGCTTTCTTAGTGTTTCATTTTAGAGCTTTTCTTTGATGTTATTTCTTTTAGTTTTTAGTTATTTTTAGTTATTTTTATATGTGTGAACTTTGAAAAATGTCGCTCAAATCTACAATGGAAACTATATTAGAAAGACATTTCGTTATGGAAATAGAAGATAATTTAGATGGAAGGAAGATCACTGCCTTTCGGTCTGAATTTGCCCAAGGGATAGATTTATCCTTTGTACCAGCAAACATTAGGCCAAATATGGCCACCATTCTATCTCTGCTAGTGGCAAGAGGCATAGATGTAAATAGTGTTGATACTTTTTGCCACATAGGTAGAGGCATCTATGTTATCTATCCCAAAGAACAGGCCTTCTTGTTACCAATGGGTAACATTGAAATAGGAAATTTTAAGACTAAAGTTACCAAAGCGCCACCGATGACAAAATTCATACAAAAAAAAACAATTGAAGTCACGGTTTCGCAATTCCCGATCGAACTACCTTTGGATTTATTCGTGGAAGGATTCGAACAAAGGCTGGGGATAAAAGTGTTACAAGTTCGAAGAGAAACTTATAAAGCCCTGCCAGGAATTTGCACGGGCAAAATAAAAGTGAAAATTGACTCAAGAGAAGTGAAAAAAGTCCCAGCTTTCCTTAAAATATATGGCTTTAGGATCCAAACGTGGTATTTTGGTTGCGTCCAAGACAGACCATGTGATACATGTGGTAGAATTGGTCATGAAAAATGGAGATGCTCACAAAGAAATGCGGACACCTCCACTCCTGGTACCTCTGATTCCATAAACCCACAAACCACAGAACAACAGACTTTGCCATCTAAAACGAATAAACAACACATTTCATATGCTAATGCTGTAAAAGGAGCATCTGGAGCATCAGCAGCAGAAGAGAAAGCTAAAAGTGACGAAATAGAAGAAGAACTGAATGTGTCTGAAAGTGACTTAAGTGAAATAGAGGAATATGATTCTGACACCCAACCAGTGTGGAGTCTAAAGGAAAGTAAAAAGAAAAACAAAAAGAAACAAAATCAAAAAGTGTTTATGAACAAAAATCAGACAGCAAGACTCCTGGAGGTTCCACCAATTATAAACACAGAAGATGAAAGAAAGAAAGAAAAAGAGAAAGAAAACGCAAGAATCCTAGAACTTCCACCAATTTCAAACAAAGAAGAGATAAGAATGAAAGAAAAAGAGAAAGAAAAAGAAAAAGAAGCAGAAAAGGAGAAAAAACCAGAAAGAGAAGACGAAAAGAGTGAAACAACCTTAATTCATAACGTAACATCAAAAAACATAGGGAAAAGTAACCCAAATCCAAATGTAAACAAAAAAGGGAAGGAAGGAAGAAAAGAATCAAAGAAAGAAAAAAACAAAAGTGCTGAAAAAGAAAAAGGAAAAGAAAATGTAATAGAAACAGAAAATAACAAGGATGAAGAAGAAATGGAAATTCAGGAAGAAACCCGGAAAAAAACCAAAAAGGAAGGTATCCTCAGTATCACCAGCTTTAACGAGGAAAAAAACCTCTCTCAACAGCAAAAAATTGCTGAAGAAGAAGAAGACTCAGTTCTAACTTTAACGCCAGACTCTCAAAACATTAGTTATCAAACTCAACAATTGACCCCAATAACAGAGCTTTTGGGGAGGAGACTGTTTGATCAGTGTTTGAATCAAGAAATGTGTAAAGAACTTGATCTAGTCCAGTTGGATCTATCACCAGTCTCCAAATCATAAGCATAAGACATTCTTCTTAGTATTCTATCTTATAGATACTTGTTTTTTAGTTTTTCTATTCATTAGTTTAATATTCACATTAATATGATATATAATGGCTGAGATTCAAAATATAAAATTAGCCTCCATTAATGCTGGAGGTCTATCTTTAGAAAAAGCTCAAAAACTAATAGATAACATTACTGATTATGATATAGTAGCACTACAAGAGCTACACAATATTAAACAAAAAACAATAAACCTCATAGAGGACAAATTAGATGCTAGGAATTAATAGTGAACACAAACACATAAACCATTTAAATAATTTGCACCTTTTTGGAATGTAATTTTGATTTAATGAAGGGTTTTTCAAAATTTTTAAATAACACTATTATACCATAAGGTCTAAGGGAAATAACTCTTATAAAAAATTTGAACAAGCCAGTGCTGTCCAACATAACACCAAGCAAACATACAATTTAAAAATACAACTTTGCATACACAATGGACAAACTTGACTCTGGCAAAGTCAACTGGGAATCTTATATAATATAATACAATAGTTAAAACAGGAGTGGAAATTGGCCCTGGAATTTTAATAATTCCAAGGGAAAAGAGTACAATCCTAAGTTTAAGGAACAAGACTGTAAAGAAATCTTTAAACTTTGTGGCACTTGGAGAGAAATCGAGAGTATTATCGGTCGAACTTCCTTTTTTGGGTAATGTAACTAATATATATTTGATAAACAAAGCAAAGATCAACCGTCACTAAATTTATTAAATTAAATTAAAATTAAAAAACATGAATACACACTATTCTGCATACATGGGTCGACAGGGCTCCACAACACTCTATATATACATTTTCAGTAATGACGGTGTTCCTCTTCCGACTCAAACCAGCTGTATGTGCTGGGGAGAGACACGAGGATCAACACCCCCCCCCCATAAGATTTTTTAACAACAAATCCCGATTTACCCCTTCTAATTATTCTTGTCAAGACATTATAAACATACTGTGAGTCTAGTTACTCAATGAATATTATTTAGTGATTGGCACCAGATTATATGTATTTCCTGGCTACTAAAATCCACGAATTCAAAGACAAAATGAATAATGTTCTTATGTTGAAACAAGATAACATCATATTCTCCTATAGTATATATTTATCCCGAAAAAGTATATGCTATGTTTCAAAATAATTAAAGCTGATACCAATTCAAAATTTAAAAGAAATCACAGTATTTGGCAAATATACATGATTGCAAAGATACTACTCTGTGTCGTTTTCATATTGTTTTCTTCATTATCTCCCTTTTTTTCTTAGATTGACTGTACATTGCTAGATTGGTATTTAAGTGGAGATCACCCTTTTTCATATAGACATCAATACTATTCGGAAAACAATGAAATGCATAGTTAAACCCAGCAAGACTTGTACTTCACTGAATGACAGCATAACCGATAATACAAAGAACTTTTTAGTTGGTCATAAAACGTTTAATAAGACCGATTTCTCTGATTTGTTTAACTTTTGTTACGGCTACCAATAACTTACCCGCTCATTTTGGGGCCGGTATAGGTAAGATACATAAAAGGCCGAAACGACTGGTACCCAGTCTAATTCCCAACATAAGCCTTATCATTTATGTGACTACCAATTTCAAATGATTGAAAACTCCAGCTAACTTCGCGACCCCACATCACCTCAAGTCCTTCAAGTTTGTACGTATTTAGTATGAACATAAATACAAGGACTTAATGTCACTGTTATTTTGTAGTTTGAATGACACGACGTAGATCGGCAGGAAATGAAAAATGCAAACTCTCTGTTTCATCATGTTTACTTTCACTGTATTAAATCAACCAATCACTGTTAAGAAATTTGAGTCAAAATGCAAGTTCAAAGCACATTCCCACATTTTAAATGTTCTAATCATGTAAGTGTCATTTGTTTCTCATTATCATTAATTGCAGATATGGCGAAATTAAACTTACATAAGATGACTTCACAGTCATTGCTAGCCATTCTGACATGCTGGCCTTATTAGTCCTATCTACCGATTGGTATTGTTTTGTTTAATTAATTAATTAATATATACCCAAAGCTATGCGAGATTTAATGTAAACATTGATTGGTTTTCTTCATACTTATCAATACAACATATAGATCGGTATGCATGTTTTAGTTGGATTAGTTTATTGAGGAATAAGTGTACACCTTGTTGCAAAGTGCTCACAATTGTTACGTATTACGTCCAATGGACACCACATATCAGGAAAATGCACTTCTTCTGCAGTGTTTGCTGTCGGCGCAAGTGGAAGGAATTGTTTAAAATGGTACTTAATACAAAAAGTTTGCGTTTGCCATTTTCATTGAAGGTATTAACAGCGCCAGTGCAAGGCATATTGGTGCCCTAGGCGAGATCAGATATCTGGCGTCCTCCTTCCACTTACGCCCTTACCCACCCGCCCATCATGAAATAACCCCGTAGCCCAGCGCCCTAGGCTACCTGAGGCGCCATCCCTGGGTATTGATATCTACAAGACGTGGCTTAGAATCACTAACGTTGTTCCCTCCGAAGTCTGCAACTCCTTTGTCATGTCCAAGAAAAGTACTATGATGATAGCATTTAATGCCAGGTGAATTTACCTCTACGGCAATGTGGTCGCCTTTTTTCAACAAACTGCTAGGTTATATATAAATCCTCGTGTGAAATAATACTTCAGGCATTTCAAATGGCGATAAAGTGTGTCATTGTGACATAGCTATTTCGTGTAGATTGTTCAACAAGCAAATCATACAAACCCGGATCGTACAAAAATAACATTTATTACCTAAGTCTAAAACAAACCACGTGGTCTAGTTGCGAAGTTTGATTGGACTTTTAAAAAAAAAAACAAGTACCACATCGTTGAACACCTACACATTTTTCAGTAACTACTGAGTAACTTTTCTGCAATATTGGTATTGGAAATATGCCTGTTTGAACAAAATGAATACGCGAATCATGATTAATTAAATATTTAACAGCTGCCTAATTATTCGAGTTACTTCGCATGTTTTTATTATCACCATGACTGCGATGTCGTCGTTTAATACAATTGCAAATTTAATATTTTGGCATTTAGATCTACCACTGAATAAACGTGAGAAGTATAGAATAAAAAGAAGGAATTATGTTGACTATTAATTTGTCTGATTTTGTGTTATTATAATTTTAAGAAAAACTTTGGTGGTGAAAACATCATTTCGCTGACACTGGATTGTTTCATTCAAGCATAACGGATCGAGCTTTGTATTACATTGATCCCTGAGACCTTTGATTTTTTGTTTGTTTGTTTGATTAGGATTTTTTTAACGTAGCTTTAACAATTGTTTAGTCATATCGCAACGATGTCTGCAGTGAGGCGGTTTATAGTGGTATCTTGCACTGGGGCATCATGCCGCAGACATGTAGCATGATGTCCCACCCAGTCACAGTATCCTGACACCACGCTGACCAGTCCTAAAACTAACGTCTTAATGCTGGGCTCCATGCGAGGCAACTGTTAGTACCATTTTTGTAAGTCTTTGGTATGACTCGGCTGGGGATGAAACCCAGGACCACCCGCTTCCACGGCGGGCACTCTAACCACTAGGCCACCGGAGCGGATGGGACCTTTGAATATTTCTCATATATATAATAATAATAATAATAATAATAATAATAATAATAATAATAATAATAATAAATGTGAATTCAATTTAATTTAAGCTCGATAAATGGCCTTCTAGTTAAGAACAAACGATCAAGATGCATCGACCACTTCGGT
This sequence comes from Unio pictorum, assembly GCA_030141615.1. Taxonomy (NCBI): domain Eukaryota; kingdom Metazoa; phylum Mollusca; class Bivalvia; order Unionida; family Unionidae; genus Unio; species Unio pictorum. Next base: position 8,401,832 of record JARLTB010000131.1, on the reverse strand, counting down.
GGCCTAGTGGTTAATCAAACAAACAAAACATCAAAGGTCCAAGGGATCAAGGTCAAATAAAATGTAAAATCTCTTTTGACGCCGGTCTTAACGTTGTGGACATTCTGAAGTCCAATGATCTTTCTTGTGACAGATATAGCAAGTGTCTCTACTTTAATCTTCAAAGAAACGGGAGTAGTATGTCCGCTTCTGTGAAGAAAACCTTTATCCGAAGTTTTATCTCTGCTGGCTGTTCAATCTTCTTAAAGGATTGAGAGAGAAATGAATACGTTGAGGGAAGACACTTACCCTATATATATATATATATATATATATATATATATATATATATATATATATATATATATATATATATATATATATATAGGTGTCCAAACATAGTATCGTGTTGCCAAAAAAAGATTGATAATTGTAAGTTTACTTCAAGTGTAACGGTCATTACAAAAACATGCCACGTACACGTTACACGATTCCATTTGAAGAAACTTTCCCAGAAGTAGCATCCGAGTTGAAGGCATCAATCAGCAATAGCATGCTGATTTGGCTGATGTCTCTCATTTGGCGATCTACAATATTCTCAACAAATATTTATTCATCATCGTCGTTTCCAAATATGCCTTGGTCGTACCTTGACTTTCAAATGGAGCTCTGAGTTTGTTCGAACCTGACCAATGGTGCTGCAAGAAAGTGGTCATCACTCTCACCGATGGCAAACCGACAAAGGAAGCTAATTTCTGCACCAAGGTTTCCAAAAAGACTAAGAAACGCGATATTCATTTATTCACCATCGAGACTCCATCATGAAACACTTTCAACTCACCTTGAAAGAAAGCAGGTGGAACACTTTTACGCATCAACGCACTTTCAAATACATCGACGTCTTACCGCACCTGGTCAAAGTTTACAACTAATCTTACCATCGGGACTGTCGAGAAGAAGTGACGCACCATAAAGAAGTAGCCGTGGTTGAATGACTGTTTAGTGCGTCCCCGACTGCTGCTATTCCCATGAAAGGTCGAGTGTTGCCGACGAGCGTTTATGTACATATTGGTAAATCCAAACCATCTTTTGACAAAGGTTACTTACACAACTGTATCACCGAATATTTATATATATATATATATATAAATATATATATGTCCTTGGTCGATTGCGTGGTCGACATTGTAATACATTAACTGGGAATTGTAACAAGGAACGTTTTTATTACCCAGAAAAGAAGAAGACGATGTGTACGACATCGAAAGCATACTCAAAGCACTCGCAACGTGGGTTAAAGTTGCGTCAATCAATTGAAAGTGCGTTGGAAAGGATATCACCCAGTTCTCATTTTTCAATCGACGCTTCGCAAGTCATCGACTACAAAAATAAGTGACCGTCATGTCATTAATAACCGCCGCAGCAAGAACGATCGCTCTTTCTCAAAGTTCTTCTCTACAAGATCTAGAAAAGCAACCTCTGTGTGTGTGTGTGTGTGTGTGTGTGTGTGTGTGTGTGTGTGTGTGTGTGTGGCGTAGAGAACGTGTGGCATTAAACACAAATCGTCTTTAACTACCAAATCTTTGCGGTTCATTGTGTCATCGATGCCACCATTGCCAATGTTGGTTTGCAACAATGTGACAGACAATGTTGGACCATTTTACTAAGCAGTTTCATCGGTTACCTTTTACCCAATCCTTCCATGAAATATTTTGGTAACAACGGGAGCCTTGTGGCCAACGCCAGTCACCCTCCCAACATTCACAAGAACAACAACTCTTTTTCTACAATCCTTTGCGCTCGAGTGACTTTGAGGAAGACATAACACTGGAATTATGAAAAACCAATTTTACATAACTTTTGCCAGCGAGAGTTACAACAGATGTTTCTTATCAATACTGTGTGCTATTTCACGGCCACATTACACCAGGCAATCCTTTGTGAAGTTGCTTTGATCGAAATCTTTCACTCACACAAGTCCAAAATGTCCGCGGAAATAAAATGATGTTTTGGATCAGAACCCTGAACAAAAATGTGCAACGATAGTTGGATGCCAAAGATACTTGTTTTTAAGAATCCAAAAAGATATCACTTGCTAATGCTGCTTTAAGCATCTATAGCATACAAATTTCGGCAGGCTATTATTGTAGTGCTCAGTATTTTGTGGAAACTATTGCCACTATTCGCCAAAGCATAGACAAAACCTTACAAAGTATCAAGATCGATTACCACAAAACGCTATAACGTTGTCCATCACTTCTCATCCCAGTTGTTTTTAAAGATGTTGCATGGAGACCACATAATGAACTCCAGTTCTAGAGATATCAACAACAATGACCGATTTTACAAGTATTTTCCTTACCCAGTGGAACGGAACAAAAGATTGAACTTGATCTTTGTATACTCCGATGAGGTGGTTTATAACGTGATAAGATACACATCGGCACCCTTACTCCAAGTCATTCCTTTCAAAGAGGACTCTTTCACGGCTTTCTTACGAGAAAGTTAGAAACACCTATCACGTTCAACACGGATTAGTAAATCTCCAGTATTTGCCGGTCTAATGACCACAGGACCATCAGCCCATCTGCACAATGAGTTACAATAATTTACAGTCCCAAAACTTGTAAGACATAAAATGTAATCTAGTACCCAAGATCATCAGGCTCGGCTTCACAGCGTGGCAACAAAATGATTAAGAAAGCCGTAACAAATAAGCATCAAGCAATCTCTGACGAGGTTCTATTCTCTTTAAAAACAGCACATAATCATTCACTCAAAATTGTGCTAGGACATGTTTCTTTCCAAGTCATTTGAGATCAGTAGTATGCCTAGGATAACTAGGGATCTTTAAATGTGTATGGATTCCTCTGGTCCTACCATCCCGCCTTTCCACGGGCGGACATTGCAATGAAACAGTATACAATGGGCATAGAAATGCGTGATGGACAAGGCTCCATTCCCACCGCTAACGATCAATTACATATCCCATCTTGTGGGAAGTAATCAGTCGGGCATGCCCTATGGGTGAATGCGATATAAATTTAATAAGAAAGTAAGAATACTGGCCATCCATTGTTGATTTGTCAACCCGTGACATAATTTCCAAAAAGGCCATGTTGACGATGCTCACGCGAATTTACACCATGCCAGGTAAAACTTGACGAGAAGGCCAGACGTGATAGAAAATGTGAGAATGATTAAGGTATCACACGACTTCACAGACGAGGTCTTCGGATAAGAAATTAAAAAGGAGCATGAAAATTGTTAGTGTGAGATTGTTGATCATATAAATTTCGTTTTAGCATAAGGACTTTAGACAAAAAGAAGAAAAAATGATTTATTTTATTCTGGGTCTGACACGGCATTTTTAGCGCTGGAAAACATAGACCCACACGCGAATTGAATCAGTAATGCACAATTCAAAAGCCAGTGATATATAGAAGTAGATTTGTTTCCCACAAGCATAATTCAAAGGGCATGCGCCCTTCAGAAGCAATAGAAAATATGACATGCACAACATCGTTTATCAGCACTGGATAGCAGATGGAAATTTCGGTTATGTCATCACATATGTCATTCGGGTCAGGTCAGTTCAAGTGGATGATGTCACAAACACGGTTTTTGTACCAACCCAACGATTTTAAAAAGGAAATCACCAAATGTGGAAAAATGCACAAAACTCAGTCGATTCATTTATCAATTTCTAAGTTCAGATGTGGCCAGGCGTTCCCTATCATGGTCTCATCTTTATCTCGTTTAGAACCAAACGAATAATTTCGATCTAAACAACCAGTCTGATCACTGTCCGTTTGCTTTTCCTGGAAAAATAATTTTTTTAGTGGTTGGGTAAGGTTTCTGTGTTGCACATACATATACGGTAAAGACCGTGCATGTGTCGTCTGCATCCAATATTTGGATGTCTAATTGTAATATTTCTCTCCAAATTAGAACCAAATAACAAGGGCAAGAAAAGTAACACTTATATGTTATTTATAGGTTCAAAGTAATGTAACTCCCAGAGCTACGGAAATTGATTTAATTTAACCGAAGACAATGAATTTAGCGTTTCTGCTATCTGAAAGAAATAACAAAATAGACTCGAACGGGAAATATGGCGGCCGTACTAGTAAATTATATGTGACTTCCTATTTAAATTGTAAGACAGTCAGTATCTTCACTAATGGAGTGAAAAGTACTTTTGTTATTGATATTGTTTTCTACCTATCTATTCATTTAACTGCAATCGTTTCTTAATTAACTTTAATGCTAAAGAAAATTTTCAAAATGTGTCATCATAATTAATTAGCAATAATAATATTTATAATAATAATAATAATAATGATAATAATA